>JALPQI010014215.1:0-31557 GCA_025490895.1 Thaumatotibia leucotreta | reverse complement strand
CTTACTTAAAATCTTACAGGTTGTAATTCTTCCCAATAGTGTAAAAAAATTTTTTATGGAGATTTATCTAAATAAAAAAAAAATTGATACAAATTTTTAGACGCAGTTTCTGTCTACCGTGAATTCGGATTTTGGCTTCCGTTTTAGAGTAAGTACCTCACTAAAGCGAAGATATATCATTTAGTTGCGTGCCATAGTTCGGCCTTTTTACAGGTGGTTTTACGGTTACAATTATTAGCTAGGATGCCCTGACGAAGACGAACTGCCGAAATTATGGTATGGTACATACTATTCTGGTTTTATAGCATCGCATGCAAGTTCACAATATCAGCTACAAAGGTTACAACCTTCCAAACAGTAAAAAAGATATATTCTAAACCTATATAAATGTGTTCGTCATGCTACCAAGAACAGGAAAAAGTAGGGAAAAGCTTTGGCTGGGAAAATTCTTTATAGCTACCGGATGTCCTAGAAATAACGCAAGATTTAAATAATTAATGAAAAAACATACTTTTTAGTACAGATGATGCCTTTTTAGGCTCTAGTGCGAGAAGTGTGTCATTTTACGTCGGTTCCAAAACTTCGGAGGGCCATCTGTACTAAAAAACGTCGTACTAGACATGTCCAAAAACGAAATTCGTAACTCGTGTCGATTTAAAACACTCCCTTCGGTCGTGTTTTAAAACATCGCCACTCGTTTCGGGTTCCCTGTTTTTCCCGTATGCATAAAATGCACAGAATAGGATTTAGCATATTATACCAGATAATAAATAAATAAATATCTTGGGACATCTTACACAAATCAACCTAGTCCCACGGTAAGCTCAATTAAGGCTTGTGTTGTGGGTACCAGGCGACGATATATACAGGGTGTTTTTTTTCGACCGTTCAAATTCTACGTAGTGAATGTGTAGGTCATACTGACCAACTTTTACTATGGGGACAAAGTCGAAATCGCGAAAAAAAAATCAGCTGTTTCATACAAATTGGCGGCATTACGCCGGCCGAAATGTATGAAACAGCTGATTTTTTTTTCGCGATTTCGACTTTGTCCCCATAGTAAAAGTTGGGCCTGCAGACCTGTTTCCTTTTTGAAATGTTCTGTCTGTTAGATTGAAAAAATATTGGGCAAGCTGTATACTTTTTAAATATCTCAGTTCAAAAAAGGAGGAGGTTTTTTATTTTTTTATGTTTATTTTGTATTTAGATAAAACTAAAAGTAAGGAGTCGACTAAGGGAAATACTGAGTATCCAGCTTCTCAGCCGGTGGTAGGGTATTTTTACTAGTACCCGCCTGGTTGGCTACCACCGTACATTCGGTGTACACGCCCGTGAAATGACTTACCTTCGTGTTTGCCGTGTTTCGGGGTCAGCCGGTGTATTTACCAGCATCTAGCGGGCCAGCAAGGCGGTGGCAACTAACAGGTTACTGATTGTCTCCTGTTCGTTGCCGCCGCGATTTGGGCTCTACTTTTCACTTACGATTAGGTGGAGTGGAGCCACTTTGTTGTGCCAACGTTATTTTTACTGGGTCGGCAACGCGCATGTGACACCCTGAGGTTGCAGGCGCCCATAGGCTACGGTGACTGCATTCCATCAGGCGGGCCGTATGCTTGTTTGCCACCGACGTGGTATAAAAAAAAAAAAAAAAAAAAAGATACCTATGATATTCGATATCTCCGATAATAGAGGTCCGATAATTTTTTTTTTGATCATACAGGTATAAAATCCCGAGTTGATCTCGCTAGGGTTGCCACCCGTACTATAATATACAAGTATCGTACTATATTTTACTCGAATGTACTATACAATATACAAAACCAATATAGTACGTAAAATACTATATTTATATTACATTTTCAGCGGCTTCAATGTTGTGAGTGTTTGGAATTTCGAAACGGCCGAATTCGCGTAATTCGCGGCAACTAAACTTTGACTCTCAATCTGACACTGACAAGTTAAATAGGTGTACCTACTAGTTTTTTCCTCACTTCCCCTGTACTGTAAGTACTATATTTTTATACATTTTTATAAAAATACTATTTTGCCTTTAAAAAAAGGTGGCAACCCTCCCAACTAGCAAAGAAGTCATATAAATAAAGAGTTATACGACCTTTAGCCATATAAGAGTTTTATAGTCGATTTTAGTTAACCTGTTAGTCAAATAAACGTTATAACTCTGATAGTTTAGTCGTCCTACCAAATAGTCTAATTACTATGGTAAATAAACGTTTTTGCGACTTAATTATATAACAATCATGTAGAGGTTTTAAAGAAAACGTTTACTTAATGATGTCCAAAGTTGTATAAACGTTTTCGTCTTATAAAGGGTTTAGAAAAAACAGAACCGTCGTAATAAGGTCATTTTTACAACGTCTACATAATTTTATTGTTGTATAAGTGATATCATAAAACCTTATCTCGACAGTTATATAGCGGTATTGAAGGTAACTTCAATATGACAAAAAGATATCAGCGGGACTGTTATCTACCTTCTATTCAACAGTTGGTTATATTAACGTCAAACAAAAACTTTGAAAAACCTTTAGTTGTTGCCGAACTCGTTATATTCCTTTTATTGGACTATATGTTTTTAAATTGATTTTAAGTTACGGTTATAAAACATCATGCAATTTATAGTCAATTTGAAATTAATATTATAAAACATCAGTCGCCATTTCGTGAGCATCACAGTACTATTTAAAAGAAAAAAACCATGGACGTTACATCGTGGAAACGGTACAAACGAAGTGGCGGACTAGTAATGGCGGCTTAGTAATGGCGGACAATTTGTAGTCATTATAAAAACCTTTACTTAAGATAAAGTTATATTGTAGTCGTATAAGTATAAATCCATGACTTGTTCCAAAATGGCTAACCTTAACTATAATAAAATATGAAGAAATATTGTTATAAATTATAATTATTTCGTATATATTAAGAGCGCGACAGCAAAAAACTGTATATCATCATAAACTATTACGGTAAAGTGACCGTCCCATACGAATTCAGCTCACGCCAAATGTACAAACGCTCAATATATAGAACAATAATTTCTATTACAAATCTTATAAAATTACCTTGTTTTATTTTTCCGTACACTTTTTTGTCACACACACCAAGTTTTGAGCGTATCTAAAATAAATGTCAGGAGCAGTTTTATAAATGAAACTGAAAAATATTTATGTAACTTAAAAGTCCGATAAGCAATGAGTAAGAGTTATACTAAACCTTCTATAAAACAAAATGGTCAGTAATAAAACATTTATTTGATATTTAGGTCGCGTAAAGGTTTTTGTTGTACTCTTTATATAACGTTTTGGTCATTCCTTAATCGTTACAATACCTTTAATAAACGATTTAAGTCGCCATGCAAACCTTTATTTAATCTTTATCTCACCAATAAGTCTTATAATTTGCGCCACTTTCGCCTTTTATAACCGTTTACCTTACGTTTATATGACCAACCAAATTAGACTAGAAGTTATATGCAAAACGTTGTCTCAACTTCTATATGACTATATTTTGCTAGTTGGGCTAGGTCCCGCGTTAGCACCAAGTAGGGGTCTGATGATGGAAATCTGGAAAAATCATTTCAAGTCTGTTTTTTAAATTATTTATTTTTGTTACACGCCGTAATAAACACCGGATCACCGGACCACTCCGATTAAATTTTTTTTCATCACACTTGCTGTCTAAGCGCGCCATTGCTTGCGCGCGTAGCGGGAGTAATAGAAAAGTGAAATTCCCTAGGGAGTAATACAAATGCCAGTACGTCATTTAATAATATTATGTCTTAAAACTTATTTTTTGGTTGGCAAGTGTGATGAAAAACATTGTATGCATCACGGTCGGTAAGCGGAATACTAACTCCCTTGTTGTGCTTACCTCCCTTGATGCACAATTTATGGAGAGCCTTTTTTTTTAATTTGCCGCCATTTTCTTCTGGCAGCACGATTCTATTTAACAGATTCCGCAGCTCAGCACGGTACCAATTATCGAATACGTTATAAAACTATATCAACCAAACTAACCGATACGGAATAAATAAGTTACTTTCCAGCTAATTGCTTTCATTTGTTTTACAATAATAAGCAGTTTTCAAGGAAAATTCCGCCGTAACTTAAAATAACGTACCGATATGGTCTGAAATTGCTTGGCACCGTGGGAATGGCTGGAATATGTTTCGTAGTACAAAATCCAGTGCTAACTAAATAGGAGGCCAAATAAACAGATTAGGTTAGTCGTCGATTAAGAGGAAAGTTTGCGGCCGTTCGCTGCAAACCTACCTTTTTTAAGAAACAGATAACTTACATCAGTTTAATATTTTCTTCGGTTACCGCGAGGATTACTCATGAAATAAAACTATGAAAACGGATAAACTCGCGTACCTATATAAAATTAGTTACCTAATATACGCGAGTTTATCCGTTTTCATAGTTTTATTACATCGGTTTATTATTCAAAGGAAAAACTAAGGATACACCTATTATAGGTATATTCCATTAAGTACCTAACTGTCCCTTCTTTATCCCAACACACTTCAATCTCGTCTCTACGATGGTAAACAGCAGATAAATAAATAAATATCTAGGGGACATCTTACACAAATCGACCGAGTCCCACGGTAAGCTTAATTTAGGCTTATGATGTGGGTACAAGCGACGATATATTATATGTTTTTTGGAATGCATTTGAATGAATTTTTGCGGATGTCGTAAGAGTCGACTAAAGGATTGAAGTGTCATTGACCATTATTTGATAAAAGATTGATGATGGGCAGCAGCGTTATCATAGGACACATTACTGCGATCGCCAATCCGCTTGGCGATTATGGGCATTTACCTCCTAATGCGTCTATACGCATAGTTAATAGGAGAGGCCTATGTCCAGCAGTGGACTATCATAGGCTGATGATGATGATGATAACCAAATTAAGCTGCATTAGGTATTTAACCAGAGTTTAGAGTAACTTTTCCTCTTGTGCCATCGGCCCTCCGCGTGGGTAAATAAACGGGGCTTCCACAATGACCCCTAACTCGTTTATTTCCAAATATGACAATTTAAATTTGCAAAGGTTTTATAGACGTGATAAAAATGATAATATTTTGAACGGACGGTAATAAAATATTCAAAGAGGTAGATATCTAATTATTTATAGGGACGTATGTAATGATTTTTTATTCACTGTTAAAATTTTTGAGGGTTTTTTCTGACATCATATTGATGAACTTTTAATATGGGACCGAAATCCGATAAAAAAAATATTGATGTCCCATACAGTCCTTGAGATATTACTATCTAAGCTGAAATGTAATCTGAGCATCAGATTTTATTCATCAGAAGGATGCTTAAAAAGTCATAGGTATAGGTGTATATGTAGTTAGTAGGGCCGAGCTTAGTAATAGGGCATTTAGATAACTCAAATTCTAATTGAAATAAAATAATAAAATGAAATAAAATAAAATAAGCTGTACTATATCAATCGAGATGTCAACTGTTTGTTACTTAGGATTACATTTTCTGTGCAAAATAATTTGCCACTAAATGGTCATTGCCCATTGGCCGTTATTAAGTATTATATAAAAACCTCTTATAACTCTAATAACATTTAACCTGACTATGGTAACCTGGGTATATTCTATATTATACATATTTATTCATAGACTTTGCAACACTTAACTAAACATATACTATTTTAAACTGTAGTGTTAATTTTATATTGTACATGTACATACGCCTAATTGGCAGATTACAATGATAAACCATTCTCGAACACCTGTATTATTTACATGTAATCAACAATAAAGATTTATGAAACAAAAACTAAAAAAAAACAGAAATAAACAACATACTCATATTATAATAAAATATTCATATATTTCCGAATCCCGTTGAAATCCATAGAAGGCTTTCCACCTCCCGGTAATCTAAGTATCGATATTTTGGTTTTTTTATCAGTTTAATCAGTATTTCACCAAAGATATTTTCACGGAAACTTCGCGTTTTCCCTGGCACCACTGTGGCACGCCCGCATCCCTAATATAAAAGGGAGCATTTCAATCCTGCCAGCATAGTCTCACCAACCGTCGTGCGAAATACTTCCAATTTTGAATTTCGAATTTAGAA
Source organism: Thaumatotibia leucotreta (assembly GCA_025490895.1). Taxonomy (NCBI): domain Eukaryota; kingdom Metazoa; phylum Arthropoda; class Insecta; order Lepidoptera; family Tortricidae; genus Thaumatotibia; species Thaumatotibia leucotreta. Next base: position 25,428 of record JALPQI010014215.1, on the reverse strand, counting down.
TCCTTTGTTTTTAATTTTTGGCCAGTGCTCGGATTTTTGGATTGTAATAAGGTTAGTGATTTTCTTAAAGTTTGATTTTACAAATTTATTTTATGGCACAAGTTATTGCGGAACAAATGAAATTATTTGGTTTTGTGTTATTAAGTACCTAGTGACTTGAAATTATGCATTATTATATTATGAATAATATACAGGGTGTTTTTATATTTCCGTTAAATTGGACAGGGTACTTGGGACATTGATAGAAGTTGCCTGGTATATCGGCTTTCGTTAATTTCGCAAAAAATTTTTTTTGTTCGTTTTCATACATAAATTACATAATAATTGAAATAGCAAGTGTGAGAGAACCTTAAAAATAAGATCTCAGGTGAGGTGACTGACGGCACATGTCAATAAGACATAAGACATAAGACAAGTAACATTAGGATGTAATAAACTTATTTTTTTAAAAACTCAATAACAGTAAGAGTTATAGATAGGTATGATATATATGTCTTTGTTCATATTATTTAAATAGATAGATGTAGCACCGCCCACAATCTCTCTGCTTTGCCTTAAGGTTGACTGGTAGAGAATGCCTCATGGCATTAAGTTCGCCTTTTGTACAGTCGATTAATTTAATTTCCTACCCATTTCGTACCTTGTCACAGTGACAATCAATATGAAAGCAGTTAGGACCACAGATAAAATATAGGGAAGATTCCGTGTATTAAGACATACATGAACAAACTATTGTCATCCTTCACCCCATCTCAAGACGTATTCCATAAGGAAAAAGAGACAAATAAAGTAGCTCTACTTGGGCGTGAACTCCATCAACGACTCCATTTTCTTGAACAATGCTACCAACCTGACTAGATAAAATGTCATTACTATTAGTGATGTCCAGTCTTCAATCGTATACTTTTATCGTCAATAATAATATTTTTACCAAATTAGGTAGCGAATACAGTAGGAATAAACCTTATTTCCTACTCAAAATCACGATCTTCTTCGATCGTGATTTCAAAATCTACATTTTAGGATAAAAATAAAATCACAAAGTTAACGAAATATTTTCTTTAATTAAAATGTCATAATGAGGGTTTCCTAAAACGTATGCCACTAGTTGGCGCCACTTAGCCGTAAGGTCCCGCTAAGAAACACAATTATCTAGCCCCAAAGAAAGACTAAGTAAATGTTTTTTTTTTTTTAATAAAGTTTAAATTTTTTTATGTATTCTTTTTAACTCATAAAAAATATTTAAACCAAAAACTATAAACATAGAATTTAGACAAGTTTCTGGACCTGCTCCCGCCCTGGTGATTTCAGAAAACTCTCATTATAACATGTTTTATGGACTTATCATTCCTTAAAGCATACCTAACAATTTTGTTATGATGGCTTTTTTATAATTAAATTAATCAGTCTACACAAGTATCACATGAGCGTCATTATTAAACTAAACTTAATTTACTTGCTGGTTGACATGACATTGGATGATTACCAAATATGGTGGGTAGTACGTCAGAATGTAATCACTTATGCGCGTACCCTTGCCTGAAACAACAGCTTAAAATTGTGCGGAGCATATTTTTGAATACTCTTTAGGGTACCAGTCGTCTGCCTTTTTGATATTTTTGACCCATAATAGCCTTTGTTCAGTGTCCAGTGGAAACCTGTTGGACATTAAAAACATCGATTCATTTTTGAGTTGACTATCAATACATTTATCGATATCACGATCGGTCTCTTAAGTACCACACTATGCGATACAAATGTTTGAATCCCACTATTTATAATTACATTACGAATGTAAATACAAATGGTTTAATCACAAAACTACACATATGTATCCGACAACAAATATTGAATAAGATTTTCAGTTACTTTTACCTTAATAAGGTTCGAAATCTTAAAATTCAAGTCAAAACTAAATTGCCGGTGAAACGTAATGTCTTTATTTTGTTCATTCAGGTAACCCTGGCGGTTTTTACACCCTGGAACCACACAAGTCATCACTTTTATCACATTCCGTGCACTTATCGAACAGAAATATACATGAAAAGCTTTATTTTAATCACTTTTACTATTTGCGGTTTAGGTGCACTAGTATACCCAAACAAAGATCGTTGACAGGCATTGCCGGCGTCACCCACAGATAAAATAGACTCGGTCTATCAGTTTTATATGTCTATGGTTAATAGGACTGTCATATTATAGCTAGTATGACAAGGTACGAAATGGCTAGGAAATTAAATTCCTCGAACGTACGTTAAGTTTTACTTTTGTGCAATAAAGTTTAAGTAAATAAAGACACGAGTTTCTTAGCGAAATTGATTATTTTTGACCTAAATAAGCTTCCCTTTAATTTAACGGAAACCAATAAAAACGCCGGGTATAAGTATCAGAAGTTACATTATTATAAGAAAAAGGAGTCAAATTATTTTTTTTTCTGTGGGAAACCCGACTCTTTACGCCTACATTTTTTGTTTTGTGTATTTGCTGCCCTTTTCTACTGACAAGCTCTGTGAACTACGGGTAAGTATATTATTATGAAACTCGACTACGTCTCGTTTTGTAACTGCGACCCAGTTTAAGAATCCTTACTATCCCGTTGCATAAACTACCACTATTTCTTCGAATTAATTACCTACCTACCTCTGTAAGCCTGATGCCGATGGTTGAGCAAATGAAACAGGTGACGGGTCGATTGCAACAAAATAGTCATTATAACAGGGTCCTTTTTTTTTAACCCAGGGGAATCCTTTATGGATACCACCCGGCCCGGGAGCAACCGGGTGGTTATGTCCGACTCGCACGGACTAAACCCCTGGGGTGTTCCACCGCTCGCTCTATATGCGGGGCTTCGGGAACGCTGCTACACACCTCCGAAAATGATAACAGGGTCCTTAGACAAGTTGCCAATCGCTAACGCATAATGGTCAATCGTAAACGAAAGGCAGCTAACTGTCTTTGTCGCACTAATAAGAAAGAGTGACAAAGAGGGAAAACTACGATACGCTACTAAGCGTTAGCGATTGGCAACTTGGCTAAGCATCCTGGCAAGTCAAATCAGCATCTTTTTTCGAACTGTCAAAACGATCACCACTATGAATTCATCGATAAGTGAATACTCATTTCCAAATGTCATTTATATTAGCTGATATTTTCAGTATAAATTTTTGAATTATTTTTAAATATTTTGAGTTAATTAAAAACGATAACTTTAGAACAGTCCTAATAAGTAACTAATCTACACGGGGCCTTAAAGTTTGTGTAATGTAATTTATTATTATTCATTTATTTATTTATTAAGAATACTATTACATAGAATACATAGTTCTAAAATAAAAAAAAGTCCTGTAAAACTGTTGAGACAGTTTGTCTACAGGAAGACTTAAGATATACATAAACAATCTTACACTATTAACATTCTGATATTAACATTCATATAGCTAAGGCCATCCTGTATAAAAAATGGATACCTACATTTTTTTATAGGACTGTATATAAATGCCAACATAATAACATCGCGTGGGCAGCTTTGGAACCAAAAACAACCCCAGATTGTAGATATTTGACGTAAAAATAGAATTTCACGTTTGCTATGCATTTTGATGAAGCAAGTAATCTAAGGACTTATTGAAGTGAAGGTGACCCACTTCGGCGGTTACGATGAAACGAATTTGTTTTTAAATAAGTTTTCTTGATTGCATCAATTTTGATTGCAGGTACGCCTACTTACCTACCTTCCTACTTAGAGTACTTTCTAACCTTTAGAAACACAGTTCTTATATGTAAGTTAGCTATCAAATGTAATCTGTTAAAATCACCAAATGCAATCCATTTCTCCAACATCCCATCATCAGACCCCAACTTGCACGGGACCACCTCGGGGCTATACCTGTTAGATTAAAAAAATGAAAACGCTCGAATTGAGAACCTCCTCCTTTTTTGAAATAGGTTAAAAAAGACATCCATCTCGAAAAACTTGTTCTTGAATGTATTTTTTTACTTGAGAAAGAAAAAGTATACAGCTTACCCAATATTTTTTAATCTAACAGACTTTTTTACAAGAAAACAGGTCAGGAGCCCATTTCTCGAAAACTTGTAACTTGTAATACAAGCGGAAGTCCTTACCTAATTAATAGTGTCAAAAAGAGACTTCCACTTGTATTACAAGTTACAAGCCTTTGAGAAATTGGCCCCTGTTCCCTTACTAAACGGTACTTGTGAATTTATTTGGGTAAAGTCTTCTTAGTCACCAACTTATAACCAGGATTTTTTTTTTTTTTTTTTTATGTTGGCACAACAAAGTGGCTCCACTCCACCTGATCGTAAGTGAAAAGTAGAGCCCAAATCGCGGCGGCAACGAACAGGAGACAATCAGTAACCTGTTAGTTGCCACCGCCTTGCTGGCCCGCTAGATGCTTCTTCACGCTTTGTTTAAAGGGTCCCAACTTATAGGTATGCGGAAACACATGTGCCGGTAAAGAATTCCACTTTTTAATAGTCCGACATATGAAGGAATTGCCGAATTTCTTAGTACGTGTGGGAATATTTTCCACGGTGAAGGGGTGACACCGCAAACCGGCACGTGTGGTTTTATAACGGAAAGGGGAGGGAGGGATGAGGGAAAATAACTCTTCAGAACACTCACCATGGTACAGGCGATAAAAAACGCTCAGAGAACCAATGTCCCTACGTAGTTGAAGGGGTTCAAGGTGCCTGGTAACCTTAGAGTCGCCTATAATACGGACTGCCCGCCGCTGCATCCTATCGAGAGCATCGAGTAGGTATTGGGCGGACCCATCCCAAAGATGAGAGCAGTACTCCACGCAAGACCGAACTTGTGTCTTATAAAGAAGACAAAGCTGGTCGGGCGCAAAGAACCGACGCACCCTATTCAGGATGCCCAGCTTTTTTGATTAATTAATGACTCGATGTATTTATTTTGATTTAGATTGCAGCGTACATCCATGCCAAGCATATTCAGGCTATCTCGTAAACCAAGAGGAGTGTTCTGAAGAGTTGGAACTGGGTGGAAGGAAGACGTTTTGGTGGAAAAAGCGCACACTTGAGTCTTTTTGGCGTTGAACTCGACCAGGTTATCGGAACCCCATTTGCAAATAAGATCCAGAACCCGATCGAGCTCAACGACAAGATCCACACGTTTGTCGCCAACTTCTGCCCTGCTTGCCTCAGGCCGACCGAGATAACGCCCATGGACCGTACTGTCATCTGCATAACAATGAATGTTTCCTAAAGGAAGTAAGTCATTGATATGCAGAAGAAAGAGGGTAGGCGATAAGACGGAGCCCCGAGGGACGCCAGCATTCACTGTCATGAACCGCGAATCACATCCGTCAACCAGGACACGGATTCTGCGCTCATGCAGGAAGTCAGCAATCCATTTGCATAGCTGGGCAGGCAGGCCATACGCAGGGAGCTTGGAGAGAAGAGCTTTGTGCCAAACCCGATCAAAAGCCTTGGCGATGTCAAGACTGATTGCCAAGGCCTCGCCGTGTTTGTCGATTGCCTCCCCCCAGAGGTGCGTGACATACGCTAGAAGATCACCCGTTGATCTTTTCGGCCTAAAGCCATACTGTCGATCATACAAAAGAGAGTGATCCTCTAGGTAACGGATCAATTGGTCGTTCATGATCCGCTCCATCACTTTGCACAACACTGAGGTTACGGCAATGGGGCGGTAGTTAGATGGGTCTGAACGGTCACCCTTTTTGGGGACCGGCTGCACATTAGCCTCTCTCCAAGCTTCCGGAATGCTACCAGACGAGTACGAAAGACCAAAGAGGCGCGTCAATACCGGAGACAACTCTGCTGCACATTTCCTGAGTACAATCGCTGGGATACCGTCAGGACCACTGGCTTTTCGGATATCAAGTGACTGTAAAGCCCGGCGTACATCGCGATGCCTAAAATGAATTTCGGACATCACGGCACCACAGGCAGGTATGGATGGTGGTGGCATAGTGCAGTCATCAAGACGAGAGTTCGCAGCAAAGAGGCTAGCCATGAGATCGGCTTTCTCTTGCGCCTGATGAGCCAATGAACCATCTGGTAATCTCAGCGGTGGCAGCGATGGTTGGCAGAAATTTGACTGCACAGTTTTGGCCAGACGCCAGAAACTTCGCGACCCAGTTGGGTGCGAGACTAGCTCCGAACCTACGTTTGCAACGCGCTGGGCGTCTGCTCTAATATACGCCCTCTTGCAGACCTTGGTGGCAGCATTGTAAGCTGCTTTCAGCGAAACAATGTTGGGATCATTACAGGCGCGGCCCCTGATCCAAGCTCGATACGCCGCCTGTTTGTTGTTAACGGCTTCAGCGCACTCGCTATTGAACCAGGGTCGTCTACGGCTCTTAATGACGACATCGGAATAAGGAATGTAGTATTCCATTCCTAGACCGATCTCGCCAGTAATAGACGCAGCACTCGCTGAGGGATCCTTCTCGCTAAAGCAGCGCTGCACCCAAGGAACGGACGCGAAATAGTCACGCATGCCGTCCCAATCTGCTGACGAGTAGTGCCATACTCTGCGCTTTACCGCCGGCGATTGAGGTATGGCTGCGCTGAGTACTGTACTGGATACCAGGCAGTGGTCAGAGGTGCCTAAGGGTGCGTTGACCACAACCTGGTACCCAGTTGGATGGGAGGTCAGCAAAAGGTCCAGCAGAGAGGGCGTTTGTTCAGCTATGTCGGGTATCCTAGTGGGCTGATCCACTAACTGAACAAGATGATGGGTTAGAGCAAACGCGTGCGCGATTCTGCCAGCATGATTAATGGAGGGGGAACCCAACCAGGAGTCGTGGTGGGCATTAAAGTCCCCCAAACATACCAATTCAGCAGCAGGAAATCGCGCTTGCGCCTCATCTGCTGCCCAACTCAGGTGGTCAAACAGTCGAGTCGTCTCAGCGTCTCCTGAATGGGGTCTGTATAGGCACATGTAAATACGGCATTGGAGGCCAAGGCTTATAAGAACCAAAAGAATGGGAAGAGAGGGATCCTCTAAGCAATGCAAACGTCGACAACACACATCAGAACGGACAAACAGACAGACCCCGGATTTCGCAAGGAAGTTATCCTCAAGCACGTAACCAGGGTACTGAAGGTAGGACGTATCCGCTGGACGTTTAATCTGTGTCTCCGTCAAGAAGAGCATGGCGGGTTTGGCCGTCTCGAGGTGTTGATGGACGGCGTTCAGATTCGAATGGAGTCCGCGGATATTGGCGAACTCAACCTGGAATAGGGTGGTGGGGGAGTGCACCGCCGTATGACTATCTATTCTTGTTTGCACTGGCATATTTATATAAAAAAGGAAGGAAGAAGGAGGAAGCGTGAAGCAGGGAAAAATCAGTCACGGTAAAAGGGGCAAAAAGTGGAGCTGGACCGTTTCACCTTAGACTTGTCGAAAAAAAGGAGTGACATTGACCCGTCGGACGGAAGGGCCCCCGAACCCCCCCAGAAGTAGTCGCCGGGTCCCGGTTACAACTAATTGTGGAATGATGACTGCAAATGTTAGAATAGTCGGATTTGAGAGGGAATGTCTTACAACATGCATTTACGAGTAAATTGTTGTTATTCTATTTATTAAGTGTTATGGGATTGAGTGTTAATTTAGTATTAGTTTAGTATTATTTTAGTTTTAGTTAGTTTTAAGGTTTTTTGTATTTTTCATGACTGATTGATTACTAAAATTATGAGTTATTATTCTTTTCATTCGGTCTTTTCCCGGAAACGTCCGAATTCATTTTTGCTGTCACAATGAACTTCAGTACGAAACGAATTAAAATCTGTAGTCTCTTGATCGTTTCTTATAGACGAAGTGAATCTTCCGAATATTCATCTTACTATCTCAATTCGCTTCATACTGAAGTACCTATGTGACAGCAATAATGAATTCGGACGTTTCCATGAAAAGCCGGAATGAAACGATTGTAACTAAAAATTTTATTAATTATTTTGTCAGCCTCCGTAGCCTAGTTGGTAATGACCCTGACTACGAAGCTGGAGGTTCCGGGTTCGAATCCCGGCGAGGGCATTCTTTGTGTATTTATTTATCACAAATGTTTGTTCCTTGGTCATGGCTGTCTATGTATTTAAGTATCTATTTGTATCTATCTATTATATACATCGTCGCCTGGTACCCCACATCACAAGCCTTAATTGAGCTTACCGTGGGACTAGGTCGATTTGTATAAGATGTCCCAAGATATTTATTATTTATTTATTTATTATTTTAATAACAACCATTTACTTTTTTTTTCTCATAAAAACATGTTGCATGACATCTTCTCGCTAATGCTGGCGTCAGATCAGTCCAGCATTCCTATTATCTATGACCTATGCCAGACAAATTTGAACTCTGTGTCTTTGGACAGATGGGAACTGACTGACCATATAATTGATAGTCGGTAAGGTAGTGTGTGGCATATCTCCATCAATTGAGACGTCACTCACGACGCGCGCCGCGAAGATGTATGGCCAACAGGATTTGCGTTGAAAGGGTCTAGCCTTTAGACGAATAATTATAGAAAGTGTAAGAAAATGAATTATTTATTGCACTTGATAAAAATGTGCTCAAATAATTAATATTTAACTTTTAAGTGTATCAAAAACAATAGGACCGAAACATCACATGTTAAAATGATTTCGATTGTTCATATAAGTCATTTCAGAAATAAAATATGGGATACTTTATGCACCCAAGGTTTAAGGACTACACAAAACTTAGGTACGCCGTACGTATAGATATACTTTACAATGTATGTACGTAACTACGTATTTAGTTTTATTAGGTCACCAACCGGCACGACGATCTACCCCGAGATTATGCGCGGCATGAAAGGGCAGCCTCTCTGGGCGGTTAACCACGATTGGGCCCCTGTACTATACCGCGGGCGGCCAGCGGAACAACCGTTTCAACGGGTCTCCCTGGCCGACGGGTCAACACAATCCTCCTGACAATGGAGACACATAGTCCATCCCAGACCCCCGTTAAACGCGACTGATAATACCCCGTAGCCCTGGTAAATACACCGGCTGACCCCGAAACACGGCAAACACGAAGGTAAGTCATTTCACGGGCGTTTACACCGAATGTACGGTGGTAGCCAACCAGGCGGGTACTAGTAAAAATACCCTACCACCGGCTGAGAAGCTGGATACTCAGTATTTCTCTATACTCAGTATCAGAGGATTCTTTTGCATCTAAATCGTCTTGAGTAAAGGATCTAGGGTTCTGTTATTTGACCTTTACGAGACTACATTAGAATTAAATATTCGTAATCGAAGATCAGAATCACACTCACAGTACCTAATTTGGTAATTACCATGAGTTCGGGTTTCTTACCATTAGGGTGATTAGGGCATAAATTAAGGTATTAAGGAAAAATACGCCAATTTCCCGAATTTGAGAATTTTATCGATTACGGTAGGTAGGTAGATACACAGACCACTTGAATGGGTTTTGCGAAGGAATAAATATCTTGCTTGATTGACTGCCTGCGAAGCTGAAAGTCCAGCGTTCGAAACCCGATGAGCATCAATTGTGTATTTATCACAAACAAATCACATCACATTCTCCTCAGCCATTCTCAGTCGACTGCCAGACGTAGGCATCTCATAAGTATATTATTAACTATGCGTATGGACGCAACAGAGGTAAAATGTCTAATAATCACCACTCTGGGCAAGGGGGTTGGCGATCGCAGTAGTATATCCACTATGATGAGTTGATGACGCTGCTGCTCACCAAGTCATCTCCAATTTTCTCTAAACGAAGATTCCGTGAAACTTCAATTGCTTAGTCGACTCTTACGACCACGGGACGATTTGGGTGGTGAAAAAATGTATTCTTATTCAGCGACAAAAATATAAAACATAAGTATTTACATTTTTTTATAATTTTAATACTGCTTATTTTCATCTTACGATGCTGGATTATAAAGTAGTTACGTTTTCACAAAAAATATGCCAACAAAGAGCATATTATTTGTATTCACTGCACCAACATGAATTTATCTCAGTAATTATTCTAAACACGGTGTTAAATGCAGTAAGCAGCATTTATTTGTAGGGTTTCGTTCAGCCTCTTTCAGTTTTATACGGTTTTATATCGCGCAGCAATTTCCGAATATCACAGTTATAGCCTAATAACTTTTTGTAAATTGTAAACGATACAAATGCGAAAAAAAAGTTTTAAACGAAGTGGCGACACGAGTAACGAATTTGATTTATTGCACGTGTAGCGTACGACATTTTTCGATATAGGTGGCCCACCAAAGTATCGACCTGACAAAACCACTTCTCGCAATGCGTAAAAAAGTTACATCTGTACTTAACAAAAAAAATTAAGAATCTTTCACTGTGCGTGGGTTATTGTTATCCTAATGAAAAGCGCAAACCTCCAATACTTGCTTCTTTATAGCACTACAAAATGAACAAGTTAGGAAGCCCCTTAACTTTCAAGAGAGAAAACGACGGCCCTTACCTTCCTACGCATCCCTAAGATAATAATTGAGCACGTAACTGCCCCTTGAAAAGGGTGTACAGTTGAATTACAAATATTTGTCTTAACATCTCTTTTATCAAAGTACTGATAAACGTAAATAATGAGATGACGGGGGCGGTCTGGAAGAGGAAAACATGCTATGCTGCCCTAATAAAAGGGATAAGGAAAAGCCAATTGTGCAGGTCAAAATCGAAGCTTTGTTTTGGACTATTTGGACAACATTTTGTTTTTAGTTAAACTTTTTGTTACAGCCTGTACGTGTATTCTTTGGTGTGTGATTTTACAAACAAGCATCACTCTCTAGCTATATTTGTAGGAAAACGAGAAAAAGTCTAGTTTTTCTAATTTGTATAAATATAATTAAATGGTTAAACCACAGATGTCGTATATACCATAGATCAAGTAAACATATCTACTTAGCGTGTCAAATGAACTCAGTGAAATCCACTGAGTTGTCTGTCTTTAATCGCAGCTTGCAGCTTTCGGGCGTCAAATTTTGTAAGTTGAAGTGAATAAAAATATTAATAATGCCTCCTTAAGTAATATGAATTCCAACAACACAGAAAAATATGAATACTCAAGGGCCTGAGACATATTTAAAATCATAGGCAAGTAACAACTTCAGTACAAAATCTGACACGCTCGGCCGCCATACAAATGTATGAACTTGTTTCTTCTATCCAAATCTAATTCTGTGGGTTAAACTCACGTGTTTACTTACTCACGTCATTAGGTCACTACGCGCGACAATGTAGATCTAGGCTCTCCGAAACATGTCGCGCGTAGCATTGTACCGAAGGAGAAGTTTCATAAGTTGCGAAACTTGCATAGAGAATGTTCTCGTGAATCTCAATTTAACAAATAATCTAACCAAGCCAAGACCATACTAGATACATGCCTTATGAGTTATATTTACGGCTTGTTTACTTATTTACGAAATAATTATTTATAACAAATGTTTTATAAGTTCTCATGGAAACATTCACAATGAGAACTTAGGTAGGTACTTAAATTCTCTTGAAAATTGTCGGATATTTCTGAGTATATTCTCGCAACTATGAGAATGTTCTGCAACTTGTACAGTCAAGAGCAAAAGTAAGTGATCACCTTGTGCCTTATCACAATGGAATAAGGTCTATAATCAAACAAGAATGATCACTTACTTTTGCTCTTGACTGTACATTGCTAGTCGCGCGTAGTGACTAAATACACATGAATTATGTCTTTCAGACTCTAAAATAGGTCACTATCTTTGTAAATAGGTATTACGTTAAGCCAATCACTAAAAAAATACAAATTACTCGTATTGTCTTCTGTATGTACGTGAAGTAACGTTTATTTTTTGTTCATCTCGATCATAAAAGTTTGGAGACCTCCTTAAGAATTACGACATGACAGTTTGATACCGTTTCCGTAGCCCATACATTTCGCTGGCCCATATAAACTGGCGTAATAAACACGCATTTTTGGATGCAAAACAAGAAAACAGTCAATGCAGTAAACCTGTAGAGACACGGTGACAGTGCCGATGAACTACCAACTATAGGCTACGGAGGTTGACAAAGTTTTAGTTCGGAAGTAGGTGTTAGAAAATTATTAATATTAGATGTCATGTAACCAAAGAAAAAATACCGAGCTTACCGCGCCGCCCATAAGACAATTTCACATCATATCATCAGCCTATAATCATCCACTGCTGGACAAAGGCCTCTCCTATAACCTAAGCGTACGGACGCATTAGGAGGTAAATGTCCATAATCGCCACGCCAAGCGGGTTGACAATCTCAGTGTGTCCAGTGTGTCCACTCCACTATGATGATGCTACTGCCCAGTGCCCATCATCAATCTTTAATAAATAAATGGTCAGTGACACTTCGAATCCCTTAGTCGACTCTTACGACACCCGCGGGAAGAGTTGGGGTGGCGACAAATGTATTCTTACTGCCGTCACCAACTCACCACACAGCCAATTGACAAAAACAATTTGATTTGTTCCTAAAAAAGGTGTTAGTAAGTTAAAGTTTTATTTACGTAAGTAACTGGGTCAAAATTCTTTTCGTTTAGTTGTCTTATTTTGTGTCTCTAAAAAACGTGACACAATTGTGATTTTTGTATGAGATGATGTTTTGTTTCAAATTTTTGCCTATGCATTAAAATGTAGCGTGAAAAAGAAATACAAGTGCACCGGATTTTTTTTAATACTGAGTCGAAACAGCAACTAAAAGTGTGACAGAGTGGTATGAAACAAGACAACGAAAATAATGTTGACACAACTACCTTGTACTGAAAACATTTTTGTTTAAGAGGGACATTTCTACTAATTAAATTCTAAAAATACATGTTACTCGTACAAACACGTAATTGGAAAAACTCTGCACTCAGTCATCAAATAACAAAGCACCCTGCAAGCCAAGTCCGGTAAAAGGCGAAGTAAATTGCCGTAATTATTCGAACTAACGAAGGCTTTTAATTAGTTATCTTTAGGCTTCGATTGTCCTTTGGGTTGAAAATTGAAATAGCAATGTTTTTCTAAAGTATTTTTATTTCTTGACTTGAAAGGAATTAATATAAACGGTGGTTTCTCATTCGGCTGACCTTTTTTTTCATTTTATGAGTATTACGTTACAGGAAAATGCGGTTTTGTAACGAACTCAAAAGGCGACACTTGTGTAATTTGGTTTCTGTTATTGTTTCGTTTTGTTTGAATTGTTGGTGTATCATTTCAAGCTTTTGACAGCGTTAGGTGGGTGATGATATTTACTTGCAATTTTGGATACCATCGATCTTTGGTTCCGTATTGGTATTAGATCGTTTCTTTCACGAAGGCGCGAGTTCTTGATGTCGTGTTATTACTATTTTATTTTATCGTAATACTAACCGTTATCGTAATATACTTGCTATTTATCTCGGTCGTAACAATAAGAACACAATTATACAGCGCTATGATGAATCTATGACAAGGATACCTACTGATAGATAAAAAGCTAATTGCAGAGACTGATACCTATCATTGTTAGGTCCCTCCGTTTTAACAAATAATTATATTATAATGTAATAGAAAGGCACAATTGACCCTATAGGTACCAATGTATGTGATGTGGCCAAAAACAAATCAAAGGAACTGGATTAATTTATACACACTACGAAAAAAATAAGAATATAAATGATAGATATATGGTGCAGTCATATTGACTTCAAATGGAGTCCACTTATCATTTGGCATACCGAAGCAACCCACAGCACTAGACTTCCGTAGAACCCAGGGCTGACAGCACACACAGTAAATACGACTGTCATACATGCACAGAAACATATTCACTGAAAAAAAACAAACTAAGGTAAATGTCCCCTATTACGGTATGTTAAGGGTCTCGAGACTTTGTGTATTTTTAAATAAAAATATTAGCAAGATACCACTACAAAATCTTTTGAATATGGTATATTGATTCTTTGACAGTTAGTTTATGCATACATTTTATAGATTTTGCTCAGACTTTTTTATATATTAATTTAATTGTGAACGTCTTATTTGCTGCCTATTGCGTGATAAAATTCGGCGCTGCTCCTAATTTCGTGAACTTGCGGCCCCTATTTCGTGATAAAGATATTTAGAGTAAATGACTATTGTTTCTTTAACAAAATGTTATTTTTAACGTACTTGATTAAGTTAAGATACTATACGGATATCATTTAAATGAAACAACATTGTTAAATGAGATCCAGCTTAAAGTTTTTATTTCTTAATAATTAAACAAGATAAAATCTACCGATTTGCATACGATAATACTCTTTAGGCGGTTAAAAACAAACTTAAATAAACTTGAACATTAAACAATAAACCTCTCTGTGATTGATAACGAAATAAACATTAATTAGGGTAGACCAGGGTAAATCGGATCAGCGGGCGAATCGGATCAAGGTCCAAAATCTTTAAGGCTCGAGTTTACCACACTTTTATTCTAAGAATAGCGCTTACTCTCAGATACCTACTAGTGACAAATTACTATGGAGTTTTGACATTACTATCCCAGAGTAAGCATTATTCTTAGAATCAAAATTTGGTAAAACGCACCCTTAGTCTTTTAAAAGATTCTTCAACAATTTGAAGATTTTTTAAAATGCTAAATGTGCTCAATAGCACACTTCAGTTGAGCAATACTTCCACTCGTTGTCTTTAATCGTTATTTAAAAAAAAGTAGAGATTTCGGACCTTGATCCGATTCGCTTCGGTCTACCCTAAATGAAAATCAGAACATAAGTAATTAAGTATACGGTTATGTATGTGACTGTACATAATTAGGCTCGCCTACGGCTCGTTTCATAAAACCACACTCGTGTTTAATGCATTTTATTATGCGCCAGCCACATAAATAACTATTATTTTATTAAACGATCGAGGACAAAGAGAGGAAATGTGGCTCATTTTAATTGCGCTCAATTTGACGAAATGTGAAAACACTAATATGGGTATTTTTGACCTTGATCCGATTCGCCCGGTGATCCGATTCTCCTCGGCCTACCCTATGAGGAAATGTGGCTCAACTGAATTGCGCTCAATTTGAAGAAATGTTTAAAACATTAATATAGTAATATAGGTATTTTTGACCTTGATCCGATTCGCCAGGTCATCCGATTCTCCTCGGTCTACCCTACTGTCTCTCTATCGGTAAATTTACGATACTTACATGTCTGTTTGTTACCCACTACTATAGTTTACACTATCACGAAATTAGGGAAAAGTAATAAATGCTGGTTCCTAATTTCGTGATACTGACTTTTTGAAATTCCCGCGATTATTTTTTTAAGTTAATATATAAATTACGTAGATGAGTTATAAACAATCTTTAATGTAACAAACAAATACAACAATAAGTAAAGTAAACCTAATTATAACCAAATTTATGCTGGTAAGTAATATGTGAATTTACCTAAAAACTGTGAACTTGGGTCAGGTTTAAACTCGTTTTATGAGAATTCAAGTGAAAAAAACCTATACCGGAGTTAGCTCAAATCAAACTTAAGTAAATACAGTATCTAGTTTTTCATTTACAATACAATTTACTTTAGTTGTTATATTAATAAACAATCAATTAAAATAAGTCAAGAATTCCCTTATTCCGGTAGTATCACGAAATAAGGGACATACCAAAAATTAGGTGTACCTTATTCCGTGAGTCAATCAATTGCAATTTTTAGCAACTTCTATGTTTAAATATTACCTTTTTCTGTATCAAATCGATAGTTAAAGAACTCAAAGAAACACTCTAGAAACTTTAAATCAAAAGGACTTACTTTTGGCGTTTTATGAGCTTAACAAATGAGAGCGCGAACCTTACGGCTACGCTCGGCGTGTGCACACCAAATAGCTGTTCGCGGCACTCTGACTGTTCCGAGTGACGTATCGTGAAAAGTGTAGGTATAATAATTTTAAAATTTCGTTTGTCAAAAACCTTAAATAACGAAGATTTTTTACCCGTTTATAACTTAAACATAGGATATTCTGATTCCTTATTATTTGCGCGGAAGTGAAAACTACCGTAATAGCGTACTATCACGTAATAGTGGCCGTTTACCTTACTTCACTTATTATCGTTCTGTAGTTACCTACACCTAACCAACCAATTTGTAAGGAGTTACTAAACTTAATTAATTTGATTGAATTATCAGATTGATTTGATTTAATAGATGTCTTGTGTTTGGTTATAATGTTAGTCTAAGTATGTCGTCCCTTTCTTTAAGTTATCAGTAAACGAAAAATTGGTTGGTGTTGCATATGTCCTACCAGTACCCGGCAATAAAGTTTCCAGATCGGTCTATGACAAGACAAACAATATTGCATGAACGTCACATAAGTTCGAGAGGGAACGCTCTATGAAGCCGACTCTCTTTCCAGTGACCTATGTGCAAACTATAGCCTGATACTGTAACTGGTGTAACAACTCGCCTACCCTCCACTTACAATATGGGTATTACTTGCCGCAAGTCATTAATGAGGGTAAGGCAACTGCAAGGTAGAGCCAATCGGGGATTGCTACTCGAGGGTATAAAAGGCGGGACGGGCACTTCATGTCTGACTTTGATCATGTAAACTAAAGTGTTTGTGTGAGATAATAAATGTAGTGATTGGGAGCTACAGTGTTATTACTACCTCCCGGATATTCCCCACACCCAAGTGAAGGTTTCACTGGTTGTAATTATTTTGCAGCCATGGGCTCCAACATCAAAGCCTCCACCCTGCTCCTGATCTTCGTAACCACCACCGTGGCAGCCCAGACGTTCCAGTACTCTCGAGGCTGGACCAATGGCAAGCGCGCCCACAAGCGAGACGAGGGCAGAGACCTGGTCAACTTAGAGACGCTGGAGAGGATCCTGACTCCTTGCCAGATGAGCAAGTTGAAGTATGTGCTGGAAGGGAAGCCGCCTAGTGAGAAGGTAATTGTTTCTCTCTAACTAGGAGGTGTATCTATATACACTTCTTCTCTTATCAGTCGCTACACTCTTGTCAGAGTAGTCGTGGTCATCATTATTGATCACGATGAGCGATGATCTTGGTAATTCGGCGCCATTCATCGCGGACTGCAGCTTTCCGGGTACACTCGTTAACTGAGCACTTAGTTGCGGCCTTGATCTTGTCCGTCCATCTCACCGGTGATACACATCATCAGGTTATATCAGTCTGCTGCTAGACTATGGCCTTTCCTTAACCTATGCGTATGGACGCACTATCTCCACCATAAATGCCCATAATCACCACGTCGACTAAGGGATTGAAGTGTCACTGACCATTTGTTTATAGAAGATTGATGATAGGCAGCAACATCATGAGTCATGAATCATAGTTGACACACTACTGCGATCGCCAACCCGCTTGCCCAGTGTGGTGATTATTGGGTACCTATACCTAGTTACCTCCTAATGTTTCCTTACGCTTAATTAATAGGAGAGGCCTACGTCCAGCGGTGGACTGAGGTAGACTGATGATGCGATGTAAAGTATCTATTGTGTTAATGTTTAATATTAATTCCGATAACTTGTATTAATTCCACAGCTTCTTCTGCCCTGCGAATATTCGGAAGAGGACGAAGCACCCAAACGGTACAAGAACGAACGTCAAGAACTCTTCGACAGCTTTCTTTGAACACCCCGATTATCTAGACTGCATGAAGACGAAATAGACTACCTACAACCTTCTTCTTTTTTTTCTGTAGCCGTAGCCGAACCATGACTTTTCAAGAATCGGTTACGTTATGTCCTGGCCACGACATTAGTCTAAGGCGCATTGCTGCGAGCGAATCCATAAGGAGCAAGAGGCCGATATGGGAACTCGCTCTCGCAGTCGCACGTATGGTTTTCGGGCCCGCTGGTCGCCTTAGACCTACGTCGTGGTCAGGCCATTAGGTTTTACTCGATATGTGAAGCATTCTATCATGCTTGGACCTATGTAGGGGATCGAGTGCGAAGGCCTGCTTTACGTATCGAGTAAAACCTAACGTTACCGATACTTGCAAAGTCATGGTACGGCTACTTACCTACCCAATCCTGGAGGATCGGAACCGGTTTTTTAGAAAAACTTCGAAATAGCCCAATATTTTTTAATGTTTAATACTCATTGTGTAGTCCTCAATATTTTATGTGACTAACAACATCGTATTTTTAAATTAATCCAAAAACAAAAAATATATACAGGTGGTATAGCTACTGCTCCTTGTAGTTAAACTCGATTTCCTCATCATCCATTTTTTATTTTAATCTATCTTTAACCTTGGTAAACATACCTTTACTGTTTTATTTTTGCATCAGCTAAGCACCTGAATGTAAATTTTACACACAGTGATCTGATGGGAAAAAATCAATGTAGTTACAATATTTTGATTGTTAACTAGCAGTGACCTATTGAAATACAGGGTGTAAGTCTAATACGGGCGAAGCTCTTAAGGGGTGTTAGTTTACGACATAATAAGTACATTCAAATAACTTTTACTTAAAATCAGAGCAACAAAATTTTCCATACAAAATAATTCGGCGCGCAATGTAAAGCAACATACGCGAGTTAAGCACTCGTTGACAGCTAATTTCAAAAGCAGATGACATAACTGCCAAATCAACAATAACAAATGTTCGTACCTACATTGCTGCTCCGATAATCTTAAAAAAATTCTGTGGGGTCATAATTAAGAGTAATTTTGAAAAAAACCTTGTAATCCGTGATCACACTAATGAATCCCATGCCTGGTTTAATTGATCGCCCGTATTAGATTTACAGACTGTATACCTAATGATACCTACATTTAAGCTACGTAAGTGAAAGTTTAACACTTGAAATTTTATTTCAAGCTATACTTTTTCAGGGTTCTTCAATTACGAAGGTACTTTTAGCGCTACATATTGTACTTGAAAAAAGCGGTTTTCGGTCAGATTAGTTTAGTTTCCACCCAAGGCTTCATACTATTGGCATATTAGTATGAAAAAGGCCGAAAACCAAAGTGGCTGGTGATCCGGCTAAACTACTATATTATCTTATTTTCGTTGAGAGCGTGTGTCAAGAAATATACCTAGAACAGGTAGAAAACATTCTAAATTGTTTCGAAGCATTTATGACATATCTAGGTATAGTCCATTTCAAATACGAAGGCCCGATGCCTCTCGAAACATTTGTCATTTAATTGGTCCACTACCCACTACAAATTGACACGTGTCATACACCGATGTATGCAAAAAATATCACGCCACAAAAGGATATTGCCAGGTATCTTGTGTTATCACTGATCTTACTGTTGACGCCTAATGACTTTGTCAAGTGGAATCGGGCCTTCGTATTTTGGGACCATAATTATTACACCACTGTAAAAAACTGTTTAAATATTCACTGTAATTTTCTTGCAAAGTTTGGTCTCTAGCTTGGCTTGTACTGTATAGTCGCCATCAATCAGATACATCGAAGCGGCCACGGTACTGAAAAATATCTAAACATGCACTCTAAAGTCGTGACAATAGAGGTCTGCTCAGATATTTGTGATCACCCTGGCCGATCCCATATTTCTGGGTCTCGTTTTATAAAGTTACAATTTACATGTAATTTTGCTGTTTGCCTCTTTCTAGCCAATACGTGCGTTTAGAGGCAAAAAAGCAAAATTGTAAAATGTAACTTTATAAAACGCCATCCTGATGGCAACTCTACATTACCGTACCTATCTCAAATTCAGCAATATTTCAAAATAATATACCTACGATTATAAAATATAGCATCACATATATGGCTGGATATGTGAATGCAATTTATGTTAAAATTGTTAGGTCTAAGTACTTGTTGTATTATTATTTCGTTAAAGATAACTCAATGTTTGTATTTTATTAAATAAATGTCATTGTAATTACGAGGCAAAAGTTATTATTATGTAGAGAAATATGAAGAAAATATAAACATTTTAAAAGTGTTGACAACAATATTACACATTAAAAGATGTGTTGAGACTTGGGAATTTTATTTCTGCTTTCATCCTTTTACGGAAATTCTATCCTCTTCTTTACAATGTACCTAAGTAAATAAACAAAAAGGAAAGTGTACCTTATTTATTAACCTGAGGAACTCTTTCGTAATGAAATTGGATGGTGGCGAAAATGTCAATCTATTATTAAGCTTTTTATTTGAATCAGAGCTTCTGAACTGACATTCACATTATTATGACCAGGGGGGTTACCAAGACGTACTGATGCGGTTCAGTTTAGGTCGAGAAAAGGTGACAATGGTATACGAGTCGTATATCACTGTCCCTTTTCCTGAACCTAAACTGAATCGCATTAGTAGCTCATGGTAGCCCCCCAGGGGCCCATTTCTAAAAAGATTGTAATGTACTTGTAATGCAAGTGTAATAATGAATAGTGTTAAAAAGAGACTTTCACTGGTATAAGTAACACGCATTTGAGAAATGGCCTCCATAGACCTATGAATTTCGCAAAAGCTTGTAACTTGTAATACAATCAGAATTTCTTGTCTAACTGATGGCGATAAAAGGAGACTTCCGATTGTATTACAAGTTACAAGCTTTTACGAAACGGGCCCTGAGGCTAGTTCTGAAAAAAGCTTTTAAGAAATAGCTAGGGCCAAGGGACGTATTACATAATACACAACAAGTAATATTACAAGCGGAAATCTCTTTCCCACTTTTTCTGGATAGTTACTTCCGCTTCCGACTTCGACGAGACAAGGAGGAGTTTCTCAATTCGACAGATTTTTTTTGGATGTAAGTACATGTGTTACTCCATATCTGCAAGAATCGTGAACCGAAAATAGTACATTACGACACAAGTGGGAAAAACAAACGAGTGGCGATGTTTTAAAACACGACCGAAGGAAGTGTTTTAAATCGACACGAGTTACGAATTCCCTTTTTGCACGCGTTTCGTACGACTTTTTTAATACAGATAGCCCTCCGAAGTTTTGGACCTGACGTAAAATGAGCCTCTTCTCGCACTAGAGCCTAAAAAAGGCACCATCTGTACTAAAAAAACATTGGAATGTGTTTACTGATACAGATAGTGAATAATGTTTTTCCTTCGTATTTTCACGGAATTTATGTTTCTGTCATAATCAAAGGCAAAGAGGCTCAGTGCAAAGGGTTCTCAAGTTTGTTCATTGTTGTGACAGCAATATGA
Source organism: Thaumatotibia leucotreta (assembly GCA_025490895.1). NCBI lineage: Eukaryota > Metazoa > Arthropoda > Insecta > Lepidoptera > Tortricidae > Thaumatotibia > Thaumatotibia leucotreta. The sequence continues at coordinate 4,259 of JALPQI010014215.1, read as the reverse complement.
ATTCGGACGATTCCGTGAAAAGTTGTTGAAAAGCCTGTTGCCCCGAGATGGTGCTGTTGGGACCAAGCCGGGGTCTGATGGGACCTTGGAGAAATCGGTTGAAATCGTTTTTTTTTTAATTTGGGGATTATTGTTTTCCGAACACGCACTACCAACTAAGTCGCATTAGCCACCTACTTATTAAGGCTCATTTCCTGCCGAATAGTATTAAACCCGCTGTAGTTATTGTAATGAAAGGTTACTGCTACTTTGAAGTAATTTTCAAGAAATTGACGTTTGTAGGTAGATTAGGTAATCATACTAATTATCTGAGCTAATGAACTCTGTTCTCTTTCCTCCGCTGAATAGACGAGGTAGCCGGGTTTCGGTGCCCGTTTTACTCATTGAATTTGCATATTTATTTTATTTTAAGTGCTTACGTTAAGGAGGGAGTTAAAATTAGCCTCAATAAGAAAAAGAATTGTATGGAAAATGTAATAATTCATACCATAACGTCCATAACTAATTTAAGTTTTTTTAATAATTGGAAGTAGCCGTTTTGTAGATCGCTAGATTACGGACCTTAGAAATAATTCACAGAACGTTATAAAAGCGCCCTCTATCTGACAAAGTAAGTATCACAGCGAAACCATTACGTACCTGGAACTAGCAAGCTTCACAAGTTTACTCCAACACAACGATTTCACGCAATGCCGCTACTCCTCAAAAGAGGGCGCTGTTATCAATCCACAGATTTAGTTTCTAAAGCGGTTAATAGATGGCAGTGTATGTACTTTTTATCATTCTTCGGCTTATTTGCATTTTGCATACCCGGGACTTTGAAGCTTGTTTTCAATATTTAATTTACCATACGATTTAAAGGAGTAGTATTAAATATGTAGGTACCTCATACGTAACTATAGCCAAAATACCTGTTAAATAAACTTCTAAATTAGTCATTAATTACTTTAATTAGATGAATAATGTAATTGATAATTTATTAATAAAATATCTAGGTGTCTATGTAAGATGATTTATTTAGCTATCTAAAACAAAAACACCGTCAAAGCAACTTTTCACACATTCAGAAACTAGCATTACTTAACTAAACTTCGTCTTAATGTTGGCCAAATGTACCGAAACTAAGACCTGTACAAAACGCTCAGCGAAATTGCACCAACAGTCTTAAACGACGATCGCAAACGACCCGGGACTCAACATCGTTTAGTAACTTTGCTCGGGTTCTGCTCGTATCGAATTAACTTGATAGGGATGGCGAGGTGTCGATTAACAATATATCGATATTACAAAGTATGATCTTAAACTTAAAAGTCTATGATAAAAAACTTAAAAGTTTAAGATCATGCTGAAACAGGACGATGGCAAATAAGCATACGACCCATCTGATGGTAAGCAATTATTGTAGTCAATGGACGCCCGTCATATGAGATGCGCATTGATTGCCGACTACGACACAAGTGCAAAAATCATGACCGAAGGGAGTGTGGCCCTGATGTGTACCCAGATGGCCCTCCGACCGAAGTTTTTGACCTGACGTAAAATGAACCACTTTTCGCATTAGTGCATAAAAAGGGCAACATCTGTACTAAAAAACTTTTTAGTATAATTATAGTTTCCTGAAAAAATTTGATTGTGTTGTTTTTATGTGTTAAGGATTTTTTCCTAGAAATCATTGTTTGTAAACGCTACTTCTATTTTCTAATCAGAATACGCATCTTTAAGAATTAGCGGTGTTGCCAAAGGGACATACTATTCCGGCTAGATGGGATCTCTTGTAGCGAGACATTAGATGAGAACACAACCTTTTCAGTCTTTGTATTGTGGAGGTAGATATTGAATAAAGACCGAATTTACCAACGTCCGAGGTGGGATTAGAACCTACGTCCTCAGCTTTTGCGGCTGACGCCTACTTAAATGCAAACGATTATGTTGTTGTTAGCCAGGTGCCTAATAACACCTTTTATTTGCGGGGTGATGTCATGTCATTCAGAAACCAGACAGCAGTAAAAAAATTTGATTAAAATTAATAAAGACAATCATGTTCTAATCATTAAATGCCGACGTGTAACCATAGACTATTTCTTTAATTTATGATGTAACTCAATATAATATGCACATACATACATGTATCTATGTGCCTCGACCGTCCTAAGATTGAGGATTTCTAAACTATAAAATTATAAGCAATAGTAGGGTCGTTTTGCGTATATTAGGCAACAAAATTTAACATAATGGATAGATTCGTGCAAATCGTTACATTGACAACAACCATGACCATGGATCAAATAATTGTGAAAACCACGTATTAATGCCTTGCCAGGATGTGAACCAACACCTCCAGCTTTGTAGCTAGGATTACATTCACTACCAACTAAGCACGTTACCAAGAAAAATATTATCGATATCGATACAATTTTTTCTACTTCCCTTTACCGCAGAAAGAATGAGATGCCCTAAACTTGTTCAAATCCGTTTCCCGCCATCGCACAATCTGTACGTCGCAACCATCCAATCAGAGGGCAGGAGGGCGGCGCGCGGCAGCCAATCGGGCCCCCCCATTGGACAAAACGTTAAACGGGGTTGCCCATAATAAAAAAAAGCTTCAACGCGTAAACCTTACAATTGAGTGCCATTTTTTGTTCGCGTTAAATTGATGAAAAAAGGACTTGGAAAAATTGGTACCGAGATGAAATAAAAAATGATTTATTACGTGAGCCGCTTAACTTTTTAACTTATTGGACATTAATGACTTTTGATTTTGTACGGCGTTTTTAAATTTGAATTTTTTACTTTTATAAATGTAGCTTGTTTTAGTAATTTTTATATTGAGCCAGGATAGATTGACTTTTATTGTTGTCTTTCGAAATTTGAATTGATTTGCTTTTTAAATTTCCGTACCGAACCTGGCTTGTGCTATTTTTGTTTTATTGGATGATTTCGTTTCGACGTTTATTTCGCATGTCTGTCAAATGTTGTATATTTTCGTTTTTACGTTGATTTTCAAGTAGGGTTGCCCACCGTGCTATATTATACAGTATTGTACTATATTCCGACTATAGTAGGTACGCGAAGAAAATTATAGTACGCAAAAATACCATAACTACCTCAATTGTAAGAACCCATGGGTTCTTGTAATTGAGTGGTTTACAAAATGATAGTAACATAAAATTAATCATATTTTGACCCAAAATATTATGACCCGTCATATTATATTATATTTTGTACAGTGCAATATATTTTAGGCATGTTTTTTTTTAAATACTAAAAATCTAAAAAAAATAGTTGGCAACCCTAATTTCAGGTGTATTATTTAAGAACCCATGGGTTCTTGTAATTGAGTGGTTTACAAAATGATAGTAACATAAAATTAATCATATTTTGACCCAAAATATTATGACCCGTCATATTATATTATATTTTGTACAGTGCAATATATTTTAGGCATGTTTTTTTTTTAAATACTAAAAATCTAAAAAAAATAGTTGGCAACCCTAATTTCAGGTGTATTATTTAAGTTAAATTCACTAACAATCAAGTTAACAATCGAGGACATCAAAAATAGCCCATTTCAGTTAAACTCATCGCAACTTACACTCGACAGTTTATTCACAAACGGATCTATTTGCCAAACTAACAAAAATCACGGACGCTTTGTACGTGATTGGTGCGGCAGTAACTATGTATAACCTACAGGTGTTATTTTTGTAGCAATTCTGTTTAGTATCCGACTATAGTATCTATAGGATTCTTTAAAACTCTTACTTCCTTTAAAATAGTATTTTTTATCCATGCAAAACACGAGTACCTAATTAATTTAATTATTTATTTTTTAGAAAATGAAACAGATAATTGAGATAAAGATAATACTCACGGGTTGGTCAATAAATTGCATCTCATTGCTCGGTTTCAATAAAAAGCATGAATGACGGTGACACACTGTATACCTACAATGCTTTAAGGGTTCCGTACCTCAAAAAGTATAAACGGAACCCTTATAAATAGGATCACTTCGCTGTCCGTCTGTCTGTCAAGAGACCCTTTATCTCGGGAACGTGTGAACGTATCCAGTTGAAATTTAAACTTGGTATATACTAAAGTCTCCGGTCCATTGAGGCTGTGAAAAAAATGAACTTCTACGTGAACGTAAAAAAAGATTAATTTACCATCATTTACGTCGCGAAAAACACTTTCAAGTAAGGACCATTGTAGAAGAACCTCCACTCGTCCCTTGGACGCGTCCTTTGCTCGGAATTTTAGCA
>JALPQI010014214.1:0-28205 GCA_025490895.1 Thaumatotibia leucotreta | reverse complement strand
TTGCCGCTACGGCGGGTAAGTGCGCCTGGTAGAGTTAAAATGTATTATTGAAGGATTACGATAAAAACAATCACATAGTATCATAGAAAAACACGTATAACCTGTTTTTTGTTGCCGTTGTCCTATACTAAAGGTGCTTAATAGGTATGAAAAGGAATTTCGGATAAGTGCGCCATAGATTTGTAAATCAGGGTTTGTGAACATTTTTTCTGCTCAGTCTTATGAAACTCGCTGTCATAATTTACATGGGTCTTTAAGCAAAATTTTCGCTTAATCTAATGATGGCAAAGCACTATTGGAGTTCTGAGAAAGGGAATATTATTTCCGTACCGCAACCGTCTTCTGTAGCGGCACGGATTCTGGTGTAGGAATAAAAGGTTCAGTACCTCTGGATTGCCAACTCGACAAAATTGAGGTCATAAAATGAGTTTGCCAAAATCTCACGATTTTCAATAGTTATGACTAAATAAGAAGCGAAACCTTGCAGTAGAATACTTAAATTGTGTACTTACTGTACTTAGCGCATTTTTTTGGTAGGATCTATTCAGATTTCTCAGATTTTTAACGATTTCTGCCACGTGGTCAACTTCACTCACAACTTTCAATAACGCTAAATAAAAAATGGCGAGAATTTCAAGTTCTCGACTACAACACCATCTGTTAAATATATCGAGAACTATAGTTTAGTTTGTATCATCGATCAAAGATGTTGTTACTAGTATACTGTCCATAGTATACGATATATTAATGGTAGGCGCACTTACCCGATAGGCGCACTTCGCCCCCCTCACCTTACTGAAAGTCGCGCCAGGCCTACTATTTCGTAATCTTATCGTACGAGGACTCATTCATAAGGTGCTATTTTATTTAGGGCGCGTACAGACATACTAACAAACAGCTAAAACCGCACTACAGAATACGTAATGGAACTTAATTGTCTATTATTTACATACCTACTATAGTGTGTCCCAAGGCGAAGTGACCTTCGAATGAGGCTCCCTATGGAACGCAACCAAAATGTATTTTTTTTGCGCAGTTTACTTGTTGGTCTCATATAGTAGTAGTAGTAGTAGTAAATCACTTTATTGTACACAGGATATGTTACAACACAGTTATAAAGAAATGTAAGTACAAAGGCGAACTTATCCCTATAAGGGATCTCTTCCAGCTAACCTTTGAGAAATTGAGTGGAGATTCGAAAGTTTAGATAGACAAACTCACATGATGCACAATAAATAAATAAAATACATTACTCTAAATGAATAGAATACACATATAACTTTTATCATAAAATACATAGACTACATATCAATATACATAAATATTATACAAATGAAATATATAAAAATAATAGAACTGCTAAAATGTCAGTAATTAACCTAATCACCGTTGGTGGACAACCACATCTTTTTAATATTAGCCCTGAATGATGCCACAGACTGGCACTGCCGCAGGGATAAAGGCAAAGCGTTCCACAATTTCACAGCGTGTACAGTGAAAGACTTAGCATACGTTTGCGTCTTGTTAGGGGGTATAGCAAGGATGAGATTATGACTTGAACGCAAGCGATGATCACTACCTGTAGCTAGATAGCTAAATCTCTCTGTTAGATAAGGTGGAGAAGTAGGGTTAAAGAGTATGTTGAAAAGCAACGACAGGACATGCACATCTCTGCGCTGGCGGATCGGAAGCCAGCCGAGTTGGGACCGAAAGCTAGAAATGTGATCGTATTTCCGGAGACCAAATATGTACCTAATACACACATTCTGCAAGCGTTCCAGCTTACATAGCAGCTCTTCATTAGGATCCAGAAACGCAATGTCACCATAGTCCAGGAGAGGGAGCAAAAGAGACTGGGCCAGAGTAAGCTTGGTATGGAGCGGGAGGAAAATTTGTAAGCGCCTGAGAGAGTGGAGAGAACTAAAAATTTTTTGACTCACCTCTGCGATATGTGGCGACCAAGATAGGGTCTGGTCAAGGGTGATACCTAAATTCCGAACAGTAGAGGAGAATGGGATAGGAGTGCCGTCGAAAATTACGTTAGGTACCACCATCTCTGAGAGCCTACCTATAAAGTGAGAACTGCCAATAACAATCGCCTGCGACTTTTGTGCATTAATTTTCAAACCAAATTTATACGCCCAGCATCGTATGGTTTCTAAATCATAATTAATTTGACAAATCAACGAGGACAAATCATCAATACTAGCCGCTGCATAAATCTGTAGGTCGTCTGCATAAAGATGATATGAAGAAGTAAGTTCCGTAGTAATACCATTTATAAAAATTGAAAAAAGGAGAGGAGAAAGCACGCTACCCTGAGGCACACCGGCGGAGAGTCCACGCCAATCAGACAGTTTGTCGTCAACTCTAACACGCTGGCGCCTGCCAAAAAGATAGCTGCGGAACCACGCTAGTGGAGATTGAGAAATATTAAGGGAGCGGAGAATAGCAAGAAGGATGTCAAAATCCACTGTATTGAATGCACTGCTGAAGTCAAGAAGGACAAGGACCGTGAGCTTTTTGCATTCAATATTAAAGCGAATGTCGTCGGTGACTTTAACCAAAGCCGTAACTGTACTGTGCCCGGGACGAAATCCTGACTGGAGAGGGTTAAATAGCGAATGTGTGTTGAGATGGGAAAGGAGGCGGCGATTTACGTACTGCTCAATAATTTTGGACAAAACTGGAAGAATTGATATGGGACGGAACTGAGTGAAGGAAGTAGGATTTGGAGTTTTAGGTAGAGGAATCACGTGAGCTAGTTTCCAAGATACGGGGAACGTACCCGTGGATAAGGAGAAATTAATAATGTTGGCGAGGATTGGGGAAATGAAATCAGCATATCATGTGTATAGTTAAAGCATATGACGAGTTTTGGTACAGCGTCGGGTACTAGTACCCGACCTTATGGCTCACTTTCCATTAACATTTGACTTCTTTGATATGGGTACGAGAGGGAGCACCATACGTTTTCCGCTAAGCCGGTCGCCTTAGACCGATGTCGTGGCCACGGCGTTAGGAGGTATAGTTCGAGAAATATAAATTGAACGTTTATTTTTACTATAATGTAGGTAGAAAGTTACCAATTTATATTTCACGAACTATAAATGCCCTTAATCGCCACGCTGGGCAAGCGCATAATAATATATCTATTTTACTTTAATAAGTATTAATGAATATCAATAATTTTAACTAAAAATGTATGTAAACTCAACGTTTCAGGGTTTAAGTTCGTAATAAAACCAAGATTGTGTTCTAAAAGTGCATGATTACAGAATAGTGCATGTTTTCACGCTTATTTACCTTTTTAGGGTTCCGTAGCCAAAATGGCAAAAACGGAACCCTTATAGTTTCGCCATGTCCGTCTGTCCGTCTGTCCGCAGCATAGCTCAGTGGCCATCAATACTACAAATCTGCAATTTGGTACAGGTATAAAATCATGCCAACAAAGTGGTACAATAAAAACTAGAAAACAATTTTTTTTTCGGGTACCTCCCCAACTATTGAAGGGGGGATGATTTTATATTTCCTGTAATCCTGGGTATCGTTGAATAAGTCTCTTAAAAAAAAGGGTCTTAATAGAAACTTTTTTTCTAAAGTCAATATTTTCGGAGATAATCGCTCCAGAAGAAAAAAAATATCTTTTGATCTGTAGGTCTAAAAATTATGAAGAAAAATCATTGCATTGGCTTATAGAATACTTACTTTAAAATAAAACTATTTCGAGCATAATCATGAGCCCCGCCGTTTTTGAATAACTACCCAAGTAACAAAATGTGGTTTTGTAGTGGTTCCGGAGCAAAGTCTATAAAGGGCTAGTAAAAGTTTACAACGACGGAAAAGGGCCCATTTTATACGCGTACTTTTGCTAATAAAACACTCATAGTAGACTGGGCGAGCACCACTTAGACCAATAATACACTCATATTTCACCTACCCAGAACTATCTGCTCCCGCGAAGCCAACTAAGAGCGACTAATAGAACTAGACATGATCACCTAAGCCCATAATATACTTATAGTTAGACTCCGGAGAACCATTTGCTCCCACAAAGCTCACTATAAGCATAAAATGGAACCAGACAGGCGTGTAAAGTACACCCATATGATTTTTCTGTTGTGTTGTGTTGTAGGTTTGTGGAGAAGATTAAATAAAATTAATAGGTAAGTTAAACTATTTATACTTCATAATTATTTAGTCCACAGAATACATGTAATATTATACGTGCATACACGTTTGCCCGGCAAACGCACCAGTATTTTCGGTGAAGTATATTGTGTTTTACATCTCAATTTTTGTTCGCCTTTTGAACACGGCGTATTTACTAAGATGTGTTTAAAAATAATATGAATCCTAACACCATTGTCGAGCCATATTGGAACGAATTAGGGTTCCGCGTACAAATGTCTTATGCATAAATTTTGTTTCAGCTGGGTCTTTGGTCAAACTTTCCTCTTAAATGAACCGCTTTTTTATAACCGCTTCCATTTGTTTATATCCATTTTAGTTATTATTGAATAAAAACCCAATGCCTCAAAATAAATCAAAATGGCTGTGACTATGCGATAAAATTTAAAAGCAAATGTCTTCTTAAACGGACTTCACGAAGACATCTTTGGACACTAATAGTTTTACAAAAAACCTTTATATGGAAATTAAGTCTATAACAGCATTCGAAAGTCCGCAATAATACCAAGTGCATTTACTCTTAGAAGAAACCACTATAGAACTAATTGACTTGTAATTGACTTTTAAATTTGACTAATACACCGCTATAAGGTCAGTAATAAGTAAAAAAGGTTCTAAGTGCATTTAGTTCTTTAAACTACTATTACTAGCTTATGACACTTGTAGCAGATTTATAATTACTTCTTGTAAACGATTATAAGTGCAACTTACTGGAGTATGTATTCTCAAGTGTATTTACACCTTTGCACCACTTTTATAGGCCTTCTTAACCTTTACTGCGTCTATAATTTCTTTCTATACACGGCTATAAGTCAGCTTATAAGAACAGATGTACTATAAAACTAAACAAACTCCGTGGAACCTGTTATCAGGTTTGTGGTAAAACCTAGAACCATTAAGAGAGAGGTACTAGTGCTGTAAGCCTATAAACTGTGCACTACAGGAGAATTTTGTTACTTGGGTACGGAACCCTACACTGAGCATGGCCCGACATGCTCTTGGCCGGTTTTATTTTGGATTCTATGGACTGGTATGGAATGGTATACATAGGTACCTACTACGAATAGCGATGTTATACAGGCTGAAGCTGAAACAAAAATAGGAGTGAATTAGTTATTCGTTTTCATCACACCTGTTCGGTAAGTGCGCCAATACGCTGCGGTGATGCGCGCCGTAGGTGCGTCATTACGTCATAGTAGGCCGTTAAGGATTTTAATACAACATTACGTCGCACTCTACGGAATGTTGATGTTACTTACTTTAAATTAAACCCGGAAATACTATGTTTCTGGTGTCATATGCTAAGATGATATGTAAAGAGATTTCATGTATTTATTTCACACCTAGGACTGCAAACAGACTGTCTTTTGTTTTGAAACGTCAAATTGTGACACAAGGTCTTGACATTCAGCCACAGAAAAAAAAAATAACCTTAGAACTGATGTCTATACCACCAGGTAAAAGAATACCTCAAACAGATTGAAAAAAAAGTTAGGCGCGAAAGTTTTTTTTTTATGTTTTATGATATTGTACTTTTGGTATATTTACAAATGAAATAGTATGGTTCGGCGAAATTAGTTTGTTTTATTTCATGGCAAGTTTGAGAAAAGCACTATACAAATCTCGGCGAGAAACAGGGTTACAGGCCGCGTATCCCTATCTGGCCTCAGTTCCTTCGGCCAGATATATCTACTTGGCCTGTAACCCTTCGTTTCCCGTCCTCTATAGTAATGTACTATTTATGAAAATGATGAAATTAAGTCATCCCTGATTTATACCATTTTAGAGTAGTTTTGTGAAAATATTATATTGTTTTATTTACTTTTTTGCATCACAGGTGTGATGAAAAACATTGTGTGTACCACGGGCGGTACAAGAATTATGAACTCGTGTGAAGTAAAGCCCGCACCTTCGGCTTGGGCTTTACTTTCACACTCGTTCGCAAATTCTTACTTACCGCCCTAAATACACAATGTACTATTAAGGGCCCAGTATCATCTTGATTTAGTAGGGAAAAGTAGATTTTCTTTTATATTTACATTTTTTTTTCTATAGAAAAAGAAATTCGTAACTGGTTGTAATTTAAAAAAACCCGTTTGGTAGTGTTTTAATTTACCTATCGCCTCTAGTTTCGACCTCATTTTTTAGGGGTTCCGTTTTTTTAGGGTTCTGTAGCCATTTTGGCTACAGAACCCTAAAAAAACGGAACCCTTATAGATTCGTCATGTCCGTCCGTCTGTCCGTCTGTCACAGCCGATTTACTCGGTAACTATAAATGCTACAGTAACGAAATTTGGTAAGGATATGTGTTGTATGAACCGCTATAGGATTATGATACTAAATTGTAAAAAAATCCATTGGGGTGGGGGCCCTCCATACATGTAACTGAGGGAAATATTTTTTTTTTTAGTTTTATATAAGCGTGTGGGGTATTAATAGAAAGGTCTTTGAAAATGATATGAAGGTTTATAAATCTCATTTTTGTTTAAGTAAATCGTTTTCGAGATATCAGTTCTCAAAGTCTGAAAAATGTGTCCCCCTCTCTATTTTTTAAACTACGCGATATAAAATTCTAAAGAAAAATATGTTACGCACATTAATAAACTCTATCAACGATTTTTGGTTTGATTAAATTATCTCTTATAGTTTTTGAGGTAGGTTGATTTAACTGCAGTTTTTTTTAATAATAAATTGATAATGGTACGGAACCCTTTGCGCGCGAGTCCGACTCGCACTTGGCCGGTTTTTTTAAGATCTCGCAGACACACTGCATACAGGGTCAGTCTATCTGTACTATATATTGGTTAATTGTGTAGGTACTTTAAAACTAGAGAAATTTTCACATTAAACGTGTTTGGAACGCAAATATCTAAAATTCTAATCTAAATGCTTACTTGTTTTTAAGATGCAGTGAAAGTAAGTAAAATAGTTAAATAGAGTAGCTAATATAATTATATTAGGCAAAGATACGTATTGAAAACCTTCCCGAATTTTAGAGCCCCATAATCCGGACACGGGGGCGATTTTTAGGGTTCCGTAGTCTAATTATAATATGTCTGTTTTGTCTATCCGTAGCATAGCTCCTTGGCCCTTAGGTAGTACTAGAAATCTGCAAGTATAAATATTAATCAAACCGACTAAATGGTAGAATAAAATACTTATATAAAATAGTTCATTACGATACTAATGCCAAAAAATTAACTCGTGTCAATTTAAAGCACTCCCTTCGGTCGTGCTTCCACTCGTTTCGAACTTCATTTTTTTCGCACTTGTAGCGTAATGTACTATTTCAGGGTGCTTAGCCAAGTTGCCAATCGCTAGCGCATCGTAGTTTTCCCTCTTTGTCGCACTATTGTGAAGGAGTGACAGAGAGGGAAAACTACGATGCGCTAGCAAGCGCTAGCGATTGGCAACTTGGCTAAGCATCCAGGACTCCCTTCGGTTGTGCTTTAATAATTTACCTTCAGTAATTTTGTAGTAGTATCTAGTAACTACAGATACGAGTTTTTTTACGCGCTAGAGCGTGCGTGGTTCATTGACCTAACACCTTCGCTGTGGCAATTAGCTTAACTCGTAATTAACCATACTTTGTAAGGGGTCGAAAGACCCCCTACCTCATTGAACGTGTTAATGTCAGGTCGAAATCTTCGGAGTGCCATAATGTACTGAAAAACGTCGTACGATACACGTGCGAAAAGAAAAAACATTTTTTTCGTACCTCTCCTATCTACTCGTAAAATGGGGATGATTTTTTTAATTTTGTTGTAAGTGTGGGGTATCGTTAAATTAGTCTATGGGGAAAGTGTAGGCGTTTTATAACTAGGCACGCCCATAGCACTGACGTGCCTTTAATTTCCGAACCGTTTCTGTAACGGAATACAAACGAATGTTCTATTTTTAAACATTTATTAATTAAAATAATAGTGTGCGTATCTTTTGTTCGTGTTTATAGCCGATAGTTCATAGCTTAGTAGCTCGCGATGAGACCAGTGCCACACGGCACAGACGTTTCCTAAACTTATCTCACTGTGAATACAAAAGTTATACACAAATTCGTAAGCATGCTAAAAATGTTTGACAATTCCAAGTAGGTATAACGTGAGACTTAACACTAAGGCCAGGAGTGAAAGGACTAAAAAGATTGATGATGGGCAGCAGCGTCATCGTAGTTGACACATTACTGCGATCGCCAATCTGCTTGCCCAGCGTGGCGATTATGGGTATTTACCTTCTGATGAGTATAGCATAGTTAATAGGAGAGGCCTACATCCTGCAGTGGACTATCATAGGCTGATGCATGCATACAGATCACAATAATATATTTTTGAAAATTTCTTTCGCAATATTTTGTTAAAAATCTTTAAAATAGTTTAAAGGGGAAGAGACGTCACATAGCTGATTCATAGCTGCCACTATTACCAAAAAAATCTTGTGGTTGGAATGTCACTGGTGTTTGGCAATGACATTTGACACTTGTTACCGTTTTTCGTCGTATTCTTACGTGTACGAAACATCAGTTGTGACGTCATTTAGCTGATAATTGACGTTTGTAACTTACGCTCTTTCTGCTCGAAGTAGTAATAAAAAGGGATTTTCGCACTAAAATAGCATTTTTTTTATTTAAAAAAATACGTGTATCTTTTAATATTGCATTCTTTCAAAACAGACAATAAAAACTAGGACTAAAAAATATGAAATGTTGTCAATTACAACAGGTATATTTCTTTCACTGTAGTTTTAAATTTATATACTCTTACAAATATGTTACGATGTTCTTATTAAGTTATTAGATATACAGAATTAAAATACTGGCACATATTTGTCTTTGACTGTAGGTAATTAGGTATGTACTTAGTTATACAATAATAATATTCCATTCATACGGAACTTAGTATAAAAGTTTAATTTGACAACATTTTAAAATATTATGGCAATAAAAATGCATTTAACATTAAAGACAACGAGTACAACATTGATATTCATTTACTTACCAATCTCAAAAATGATTCGGAAAAGCCACACGAGTACAACATTAATATTAATTTTCCTAACTAGTGCGCAAAAAGGAACTTTGCGCACGCTTCGCGCGCGGTAATTTCACTTTTTGACGCACTTGTTATGAAAAAAATCGTCCATTACAAGTGCAAAACTTTTTTTTAACTCTGGTGATTGTCGCCCTCGTTTCACTCGGGCTCCAACTTTCACCCTCGCCGAAAAAAAGTTTTCCCGCACTAGTTAGGAAATGTACTATTGCTTACTAATCTAAAATCTGGTTCTTAAGGTCAAGCCACACTAAACCGGGACCCGCGAGTGTGCTCACGTGGCTGAGCCGCGCCATCTAGCGGAGACCCTTATGGCTTGACCACGACATTGGTCTAAGGCGACCGGCTTAGCGGAAAACCATACGTGCGAGAGGGAGTACCCATAGGCCATATCGGCATCCCGATCCAACTCATGGATTCGCTCGCCGCTGGTCGCCTTAGACCAATGTCGTGGCCGGATCTTTAGGCTCTCCAAAAATATAAAATAATGTCTTTGGTTTATTTTATTATTGTGTGCTGACAAGAATCCACTTAAAAAATTGTGACAAGTTACCTTATGCACCATAATAATTCTATTCTCATAAATCTTATTAAATTCAAACAAAATAAAGATTCTTTTCTTAACATACAAATATATTTAGTCTTAAAAATATAAATGCATTTATGGCGTCTATGACACTTATATAATAACAGACAAATACAACAGACAATTCCATAAAATAGGTACCTAATATATTTAGTAAACTGGATCACACACGCAATTTAAGACCAATATTATTCGACATAGACATTGACTACGTGAGTGACCCGTTTTACAAAAAATCTAATATTTGAGATATTTTATACAATTAAATATACATCGAATGTACATAACATGTCACTTAATATAGAGTATTACACTGAATAATGATCAAATAAAAAAAAATAAGCCGACTTTAACCGATTTCCTTAAGATCCCATCATCAGACCCCGAATTGGGACCACTTCGGGGTTATGCCTGTTCGCTTAAAAAAATATTTCTCGGAGATATCGAGTATCATACAAAAATAACAGCCGAATTGAGGACTTTTCCTTTTTTGAAGTCGGTTATTAAGTGGGGGGGTTTTAGTGTGTTATTTTATTATTATTATTTGTATCTCGTCTTTTTTCACGGGAAATTGAATCCCGGTCTTTTGATAGGCTTGCGCGGGGATATGGATCCAACAAGTAGAGGCCCTTTTGAAAAATTTGCTGTGTTATACTATACACCTGCTGCAACGCATTCACGGGTACATCAATAGATATCCGTAAACCGGTCCCAGCAGGCGTATAAAGACTATTGAGAATTGAATGGAAAAGACTAATGGGCTATGGTGATGAAGGTTGGATGGATTACAGATGGAGCTATACAAAAAGATCCGGACACCTGCCATAAGAATAAATACAATGTTATCGAGGCAAGCGGTGACTCGCCGCCGACTAGATGGGCCCCCGTAAATGCTATCACAAGAGACAGCCAGGGGCAACACCGGTGTGGGCGGCTCAGGAGTGTAGAGAGGTGTACACCGCTTTCTGCGCAGTGGCTTGACAGCCGCTGCACCAACTCGCGAATTACGCAAATTTACACTTCCACCCCTGGAGCATATAGCTCTGACGACTCCTCTCTGGACGGCCAACTAAGGCAGGCCAGAGTTGAGAGTCCTACGAGTCCCCATAGGATTCCACTCCGACCAACAAAGACCGACTCTCGGGAGCACTCGGGTCCGTGGGGTCGTTACTCTCCAACAGCTCGCCACAAGCTTCCCTGCGGCCATTTTTTTTATGTGACTAAGGTAGACAACTGAGCTCTCAGCCCACCTGATGGAAAGCGGGAACTGAGGCCCATGGACATAGTGACCAAAAATCGCCTATGCGCTGCCTACCTTGAGGGCTTAGATGGATTGCATCTGTGCCAGTAATTACACCAGCTATCTTACCCCCAAACCGGAACACAGTATTAACTATTTAGCGTCAGGTTAACGGGTAAGACGGTGGTAGCTATCCGGGAGGACCCTGTACTAGGTCCTACAAACAGTAAAAAAAATTTTTTTTTTCATTGTGCTGTAATCATTTTAGTCTTATAATTCATCATGTTTTGTAAAATGTATTAAGTTCTAGGAGCACGTTTACAAATTATCACAATCAAATTACAAATATTTATTAGTTTAAGAGTAAAAATTAATCCAACCAGTTTATAAGTAGCAAAAGGTTATTAGTCCATAGAAAATTTGAATTTACCACCCTTTTTCTTCTGACAAGCTGGTTTGGCAGAGTATAAAAACGTGTTTCACGATATTTCAAAGACAATAATTGATATTAAGCTTAAAACCAAAGCTTTAATAAATTAAAAAAACAAATGCTATTGAAGCATTTGTTTCCAAAATATTCGCGACTAAGTGTTGTGTCTTGTCTCGCACCAGGTACAGATATACTCGTATATATGTATATGTATGTATGTAAATATGTATATGTTATATAATATGTATTTAAATTTTGTATTTGTGTAAGTATAAGTACTTTATTTACATAAAATAATAATTGACTTGATTAAAGAATCAATATCACAAAAGTTTAAATCCTGCACCAAACCAAAGCTTTCTGTTTAGCCCAATGGTTGACTGGTAGAGAATGCCTTAAGTCGTTAAGTTCGCCATTTGTACTCTTTTATATTGTGTAATAAAGTTTAAATAAATAAATAAAGTCAGGCCTAATACCGCGAACACTGCCGTTCCGTACCGTTCGCAAATTTCGGCAATTTTTCTCTGTCACTCTCACTCTAAAGTAGTTTCAATACCTAGACGATTCAAAAGAGTTTGTTGCTATTCCAATTTGAATAAAGAATTATTTGACTTTGACTTTGACTATAATGACGCCTTCTTGGAGTGAACCCCGAAATTTACGAACTTCGGTGTTTGCGGTAGCAGGCCAGGATGCTTAGCCAAGTTGCCAATCGCTAGCGCTAAGTAGCGTATCGTAGCTTTCCCTCTCTGTCACTCTTGCATATTAGTGCGACAAAGACAGTTAGCTGCCTTTCGCTTACGATTGACAATTAAGCGCTAGCGATTGGCAACTTGGCTAAACACCCAGACCTATTTGTTGATTTTTCTTTTCGTTTTCCTCCTGCACATGGAATACATGTTTTTGCCCGTGATGCCGCTGGCATGAAATCTTCGCCATGTAGGCTTATGATTGTACCACGTCGAATCGTTTGTCGTCGTTGCCGTGACGTAAGGCTTGTTCACGAAATAAAGTAGCCATTGCTGTATAATTCTTTTTTTTTGTATCAGACCATACCTTTGTATGGGTGTTATTACAAAGAAGGGCTCTTTGCCTATCTTCTCGGACGCTGTGGTTGATATTTATATAAATTTCTCCATAATTCTGGATCTTCTGGATTTAAGTAGTGTTTCTTCTTATTTTACCATTTTGGGTCATTTAGTTTCCCTATGGGTCTTAACTAAACTGCATCGATACTATAATAAACTGAGAATCTCGTGTCTACAATTTTTATTAACTATTTCAAGTCATCGTCTCCGATGTTTGCACTTTTTTGGGCCGGAACTTTTGCATTAAGCATTACCTGAAGTTATTTTGATTTTGACGACTTTTCAGCGAATGATTTTGGATATTGGATTCTTAAACATAAGACAGAAGAATCAATTTACAATCCCATGGCTGTTAGAACTACATGGGACTATTGTGTAACAGTAGAGACTGATTTTACGATGGCTACTTTATTTCGTGAACAAGCTTTACTAACAAATATACAAGTGCAAGAGTGACATCTAGCACGATAAATGGATAAAACGGGACCATCATAAGCCTACACGAGAGTAGGACAGCAATATCATCCGAATACTATTATTAGAACTCACATATTGTCCTAGTCACGACTACACATTATGTCCTTGATTCGCTCTTGTTCTTTTTTAAGAAATTGACGATATATTTCCTCATCATATTCATCATCATTAGATTCCGTTGCTTGATCGATTTCATGAGATGGAATAGCTGCCCCGCAAGGTATACCTTCATCGCTATTTTGAACGCCCTCATTAATTTCACCACACAAATTGTCTCTTTCATTGTCCCATAAACCATTTTCATCTCGTGCTACTACTTCTTTCTGATTTTCTTCGTTTTCAAGATAAGCACTATTATTACTAGAATAAGTGCCATCTTGAACTTCCATAACCGCGGAATCTCCAGGTTCACCAATATTAACCTCAATTACGGTACTGGTAACGATATTTGACGTGAAATTTTTCACAGTATGACTAGTATTAGTTTCGTCATCTATTTGCATATTCGTATTTTCCAGTACTGCATTGGTTGAATGGTCGAGACAGAGAGTACTCTCTTGATATATTATATTGTCATCGTCGTTTCCAATTCCTACAGCATAATTGGCAAAAACATTGTCTGCTTCATGATTGTTGCTTAGTACTTGTGATGCTTCTTCTAATGGTTCTTGCATGGTTGAATTTTCGTAATTTTCAATAGAAGCAATATTGTTATGGGTGGCTTCATGAGCGCTAAATTCCGAATATGGAAAGTATTTACTACATATATAGCAAAACACAAATTTTGGATTCAATTTGGTAACTGGGTGAACCTTATTTTTTTTGTTATTTTCGACTCTCTGCGTCTCTTCAGTTGAATTTAAAACCCCTCCACTTTGAGAGTATTCTACAGGCTGGTGTGAATCGCTGCGGAGGTTTCTCAAAGCTCTATTAATGGTTCGATCTTCATAGTGATTGAATGTGACTATTCTGAAATCTACAGTATCATTTTGTATATCACAGAATTTGAATTGTTTTGCCCGTTTCTCAATGCAAGCTTTTTCTTTAATGCAGTGATCTTCTACCTCCTCTGGATGGATGTTATTTTTACACTCGTCACATTTATAAATACATGCTCTAGAATCGTTACTATCATTAGTGTGCATTTTAACCTTCCTGGTGTGTTTGTAAATACTGGACGACTTAATTCTGTCTAAGAAACTTTCGTTTTCGTCAACCATTTCAGACCAATCGTTGTTCAGCATTTTCAAAGGGCTGTAAATTTTGTGGATTATAGCTTCGTTTCTACACGATTGCTCATGTTTTGAATAGTTCTGATCTTCGAATCTGAATCCACAGGTCCCGCAAGTTTTTGAAATAGCCGAGTAGTTAGGAATTGCGTGTAGCTGAGCGTGATCCACAGCACTATCGAAATCAGGCGAAGCAACCTTGCACTCCTCACATACGAACATTGGGCCTTTAATCTTCTCATCTTTATGCATATGACTTTCAGCATGTCTTTCTAAGCTCCGTTTGTAGATATATGTTTTTCCACATGGGCCGCAACGAAATTTTGCCTTTCCATCCTCACGTATTTTGTAATATGTATCTAGATGAACGCCATTACAATTGTAGTGTCTTTTTAAACTAGATTCATCGTGGACATCCTCAGAGCAGATAAAGCACTGATACCTTTCCCTGTTATCGGCTTCATTCTGCCTAGTTTTCTTAGGAGTGGCACGGGCTTTCTTTCTTTTACTTTGCCGACTGTTTGTGTGAATAGACTGCCGTTTATTAGTCACGGGTCGCGTTGGTCGGTGATCAACAGACATGTGAATGCCTCGAAGTATGCCCATGACACTATCATCAACGAGTGGTTGTCTGTAACTAGCTAGAAATGACAGAGCTTTAAGCAATTCATAATTGCCCATATTTGCGGGGCTGAGGACAATGGGGGCACCGCTGTTGTCATCCTCGCTTTCTGATTCAGACGTCGACGTGGCCATTTTTTCCTGTAAACAGAAGGAAGCGGAAGTGTGAACGGAAGGAATTATACCCGAGACACTATGCAAAGCGGATGATTGTCTGGATCTTGATAGATTTGACAGAAATTGAAGTAATTTAGAATCATTTGCGTGTCTGAGAACAGTGGGAACGCCGCTGGTTTCATCCTCGCTTTCTGATTCGGACGTCGACGGGTACATTTCTTTCTGTCAACAGAAGGAAACATTTAAGGATGAACTAAACCGGATCACAGTACTTTTAGACTGACATGAGCACCCTGTATATTGATTTAAACTTTCACGATTATCACTCATATTTTACAGACAAACGGGTCTTAATCGCGTAAACTTACGTTTAATTATATCCTGACGTTTCGGGCATGACGTTACACCCGTGGTCGCAGACAGACTCTGCGACCACGGGTGTAACGTCATGCCAAGTTTACGCGATTAAGACCCGTTTGTCTGTAAAATATGGATGAGCACTCTGTGTTAGTAATTTGACTTTAACTTTTTAGGCCGGCCTTACACATCCGGAATCAGAATATGAATTAATACCACAGATTTAGATATTCAGTAGATGTAGTAAATAGCACCATTTGTATGGGAATCAAGCGTGCCGACTTTTTAGCTGTCACTCAGACGTCACGGTCGGCATTTAGTGATGGAAAAATCTAAACGATTCAAAGACACCAATGCAGCCGCCCCGCAACAATGCAGCCGTCTCTCTCGTACACGTAGATTTTATATCTGTGGGCTCGCTCGCTCACTATTAAATTTATTGTAGAACGAACAACACTAGTCGCTAAATTTGACGGACGAATGAGAAATGGGCTGTACTACGAAGTCGAAGCGATACGCGAGAGTATCGCTAGTCTCATATTCATCATCTCTTTAACACACATGGCCGATCAAACGCTTAAAACAAACGCAACGGAAAAATGATTCAAAATGAAATCACGCACAATATCATTTAAAAATTACTTACGTGTGATGGGAAATATGATTTTGTTTTTGTGCGCTGGAAATATTTGTATTACACTTGGCGGCAAAGTTTTTTCAACTCTCGTGCCTTGAGACCTTCGCAATGCTCAAGATTCCAGTTTTTGAACCACTCGCTACGCTCGTGGCTCAATTTTGGAATCTTTCCCTAGCTCTGGTCTCAATATTGGCACCACAGTTAAACAACAACTTTGCCCCCATGTATGATAAATAACTATTTTGTTTTTCTGGTAATATGCATTTTCATATATCCCTATAGCGCCTATACATATGTATAATCAGTGCCGGATTTAGAAATTTGCCGCCTGTAGGCCATTTATATTTTACCGCCCCTATCCACTGTGCTGCTAATTTGAATAATTTGTGTTAGGAAAATCACGAAGAAAGTCGAAACGTAAAAAAGCTTCGTTCATTAGTCGTTTAGGAACACTTGGACACTTTGGTAGGTATTTCATTTCTCAGCCGTGTGTACCGGAGCGTTCGTGGCAGGAAAGGAAATCCAGCATCCCCACCGCGAACTACGAAAAACGCTATAAAATGTCGGGCAATGAAGGCGTCATTAGAGTGACGGAGACAAATCCCCGAAATTTACGAACTTCGGTGTTCGTGGTAGCAGGCCTTCTCTTACTTTGTACAGTAGGCGAACTTTTAGCTGGTATGACAGTGGAGGGATGGACGCCTAGCCAACATACAGTGACCGATACAGTGGTAGATTAGAGTTTATGCGATGATACTGGGGTTGTACTTTGTATGGAAATGAATAATAATATACGACTCTACCCTTACCTGACAAACTCTAGATAGCGGTCCTTAAATTGGGAAAATAAAGACGTCCTAACATTCAAAAATTAAAAATAAATCTGAGCATAATTATAATTAAACCATTTAATAAATTTCAACTCGGTTTTTATAGTTAATTAAAAATATTTTGACTACGCTCACTCGCAAACAACAAATCAATCAATGTTAAATACAGTAAAACCAGAAAACATTATTATTTGACTTTAAAGTTATCTGATAATTAACAATTACAGAAAACAACTTTTAGTCCCATCTAGTAGCCAAGGTTTGGTAGCTCATAGCAGGCTTCCATGTAAGAAAAATATTCCTGATTCGAAGTAGACTACAAAATGGCAATTCTTTAGTCCCATCTTGTAGCCTGGTTTGGTAGCTGGCATTGCCATTTGAATCAGGAATATTTTTCTCATTTGGAAGCCAGCCATGAGCCACTAAACATAGCTACAATATGGAATTAAAGGTTGTTTTCTATAATTGTTAATTATCATATAACTTTAAAGCCAAATAATATTGACTTTTGGTTTTATTGTAATATTGATTGATTTCATATTTTAATGACAAACTGGTCTTAATCACGTAAACTTACGTTTATTTTTATTCTGACGTTTCGGGCGAAACGTTACACCCATGGTTGCAGGCAGACTGGCGAGAAAATGTATCAACACCTTCGAGTTGCGCGGGTTTTTCGAACAACCCGTACTTGGTCTTGATTATTAGCTGTGGTAGTTCCTATATTGGGGAAATCAAATGCACCATAGCGGTAAGGGTCAAAGGACATAATATATCTCGGCTGTTAAAAAGCGCCAAACTAATAAGTCTCCTGTGGCCGAGCATTTGTTGGAATCCGGACCAAACCACTGGATTAAAAGCTCCATAACCCTAAAGTCCTCTTAACCGAACGTATACATTATAGCTGAAAAGTACGTGAAGCTATTGAAATTAAGAAACATCGAAATTTAAATCAAAATGAGGGACAAGACATCTCGTGGAATCTCGTGATATACAAATGTAAGCGTGGCATGGTAAACGTCCATTTCAACGCCATTGGATGTTGTGAGTGTTGTGTGTAGGCTCAGTGACAACCCTAGCCTAGAAGTGAATAATCAAGACCAAGTGCGGGTAGTTCGAAAAACCCGCGCAGCTCGAAGGTGTTGAAACAGTTTCTCGCCAGTCTGCCTGCGTTCACGGGTGTGAGTGTGACGTCATGCCCTAAACTGCGGGATAAAATTAAACGTAAATTTACACGATTAAGACCCTTTTGTCATTACAATATGAGTGAAAATCGTGAAAGTTTAAATCAATATATTGATTACTTTGTTGTTTGTGAGTGAGCGTAGTAAAAATAATTTTAATTATATTTATATTAAATGGTTTAATTATGCTCACACAAAATTTAAATTTTTGTTAGAACTTCTTCATTTTTCAAATTCAAGGACCGCTTTCTAGAGTTTGTGTGGTAAGGGTAGAGTCGCATATTATTATTAATTTTCATAAACAGCACAACCCCAGTCTCTTCGTATAAACTCTAATGTACAGTCAAGGGCATTAATATATATACACTTCTCCATACTGATCCCTTACAAATGTGTCTATATATTAATGCACTCGACTGTACTACTGTACGAGTATCAGTCGCAGTACGAGTATGTTGGTTAAAATTGACTTTTCCATGCTGTTGAACTCTACTACCTAATCACTCACTTTGTATGAGAGGATACATTTTTTTATAGATATTTCGATGTTAGTACTATGTTGACTCTGTATAATTCTGCCGCCATGGCCGAAGTTTAAAAAAGTTCGCTTCTAATCTGCCGCTTGTAAAATCTGCCAAATTATTTTAATGACACAAAAAAAATGCCGCCAAATCTGCCGCCCCTAAAATCTGCCGCTCTAGGCCATGGCCTACTTGGCCTACTGGTAAATCCGGCACTGTGTATAATATACCAAAATTGCAGCTCTGCAACACGACTTGCGATTTGTATGAAAAACTTAGATAGCGGGCCTCCTGCCTTTCGAATTTCGTGTTTTTATTTTCAATTACAAAGTTCACTGACCGGATTTTACCCTTAAATTAAAGAATACTAAGTGCGCTACAAGGTCATTATTGCATGTTTTTCGTTAGCAAAACACAAAACTGTATCTAGTATATAAAAAGAGCACTTTTTGAAGTCTCGAATCTCTGAAACTATAAAACCTAGGGTAATGCATGTTAGCTCAACTTGTTGGAAATTTACTAATCTTTAAACTAACCTATGATATAAAAAAACGTAAGGTTTTTTAATAAAAAACAGAACCTAAAAAATGACCGTAAAGGGTTTAGCAGCCTTACCGAACAAGAGTTGCCTTACCCCACGGATGAGGTCAATATTTTAGGTGGTGTACTAGCAGGACCTAAGAATACTCCATGCTTAATATCAGCTCTAGATCTTCTTTTGTTTTAGAGTTATTCAAGATAATGTAAAATATACAGGGTGCCGTTGAATATGGCATATTTCGTAAACTGTTCAAGTTAGATCAATTAAACAAAATTGTGTTTGATAACAATAAAATAGACTACAAAATGCATATTTTTAATCTGCATCTTGTCCTTATTTTTCATAATAAAAAAAGGGTTTTTGTTTTTTTTTCCATATTTTTTTTTATTTCACACGGAGGTACACCTACAAAAAAAATATGCATACATAGCCACTAATGTCCACTATATACATAAATTAAGATATTTCCATAAATCATCGTGCGTCATGCCAAAAAAAAAAACTATTCCAGATGTAGTCGTTACTGGCATACAAATAAAGTACCAGTGCAGTGTGAACATAAGTTAGTGTGTAGGTACACAATCTCTTCTAATAAACCTATTTAGAATAATCGACGGTGACATATCAAACGTTGCTATGTGTATCTATATATATATATATATACATATATATATATATATATATATATATATATATATATTATATATATATACATGAGTATATTTATAGCTATTTGTATTTTGTGTTTATTTTTATATTCCTTAGCATCAGACCATTTTTCTCAGTTTTGCACCACCTACTATCAACTTTTACTTTCTTATCTCCTTTACCCATGGTTGTCTGGAAGAGATCGCTTTTTAGCGATAAGACCGCCTTTTGTTTACCTCTTTCAAACATGTATTTTATTATTTGTTTTGTATTTGTCTTTGAGGTGATATAAAGAGTTATTGTATTGTATTGTTGATAACATTTGACAGATAGTATTGTTTTCGACATTTGTTTTCACATTCCTATTCACATACAATCGGACCTTTTCGAAACTTTGGAAGATGTCGAAGTGTATTTACCGGACGAATGTATTTTAATTTATGGTGTATGTAAATATGGCAAAAGATGCTTTAGATTTGTAAATAGTCAATTCCAGCTTTTAGCTGTATTATACTGTCGCTTATGCACAGGTCCACTGTTTGAAATAATAAAAGATTAGAAAAGGCTAATTGTTTTCTATATCAACTCATTTAAAGAGATAGTTCCGTTTATATTATTAACTATAAATTATTGAGCAATCGACTCAGTTTTGACATTTCGTCGTTGATTATTCTAAATAAGTTTATTAGAAGAGATTGTGTACCTACACACTAACTTATGTTCACACTGCACTGGTACTTTATTTGTATGCCAGTAACGACTACATCTGGAATAGTTTTTTTTTTGGCATGACGCACGATGGTTTATGGAAATATCTTAATTTATGTATATAGTGGACATTAGTGGCTATGTATGCATATTTTTTTTGCAGGTGTACCTCCGTGTGAAATAAAAAAAAATATGGAAAAAAAAAACAAAAACCCTTTTTTTATTATGAAAAATAGGGACAAGATGCAGATTAAAAATATGCATTTTGTAGTTTATTTTATTGTTATCAAACACAATTTTGTTTGGTTGATCTAACTTGAACAGTTTACGAAATATGCCACTTTCAATGGCACCCTGTATATTTTACATTATCTTGAATAACTCTAAAACAAAAGAAGATCTAGAGCTGATATTAAGCATGGAGTATTCTTAGGTCCTGCTAGTACACCACCTAAAATATTGACCTCATCCGTGGGGTAAGGCACCTCTTGTTCGGTAAGGCTGCTAAACCCTTTCGCAGTTTTTCACGTACTATACGCAGCTAGCCCAAACTTTTTTTGCTTGCAAAATGTGGTTTTATACTGTACTATGGTACTGCCCTATGGTGTCTAAACAACATACCAAAAATTCAGCGATACTAGTTGATTTGCGAGTTTAGGGTAAAATTATGTACCTACGGTTTGACCAGGTTTGTTTATATAGTTCGCAACTTTTATAAGAATGGATGAATACAATTACTGAGTGAATACAGACAAAATTAACTCTAAATTAACCTTAATATCTATCTAAATTGTAATACCTGAGGGCTTACTGCGTATATCCTTTTTTTGTTATTCAAGTTATCGTCATTACACACTCTAAAAACGAAATACCTAGTTCTTCAAGCTTCGATGATAATATTCGTATCCTATATATTATTATAATTTATTTAAACGTATTATTTCGTAAAAGCCAAAATACTGTATACGCACAAGGTCAGCGGCTCTACCGCGAACTACGATATCCGAAAATTGCGGGGATTTTTCTCTGTCACTCTAATGACGCCTTCGTAGGAATGACAGAGATAAATCCCCGAAATTTACGAGCTTCGGTGTTCGCGGTAGCCAAGTCACACCCAAAAAAGTAAAATTTTACGACCGCCCAAACAAACTGCGTAGTTCGTGTCAGATACCGGGAACTCAAAAAGCTGCGTTTTAAGCTAAAATAAGCTCTATGTGAACGGTATAAGTGCTACAACATACACAGTGTTGCGTTTTCTTATGCCGGGTTTTCCTCAAACCAAAAAAGCAACCTAAAACTCCGACGCTAAATATTGTAAAAAATATAATTTAATATCATCATTACCTTTTCGCCCTAATTTTGTTGAGGTCACAATTCACAATTATGACAGGCAATCAATACTTAATTATTTTGAAAAAACTTGTTGCTAAACAAGAAGTCTGAAACTGAATGAAAAATGAAAGTAAAAATGCCTAACTATACCTAGCGATTGATTGTAACCACAGACTGCTAAAAAGACTGTAACTATGGAGGATGAACCACAGATGCAACATATTGGTCGGTAAATTAAAGATTTTTTTCCGAATTAGAAGATTTATTCTAAAAATATATGGCAAAGAATTAGTGGAGTCATAGTTGATGTGGGTGATTTATTTTATGATAGCAAATTCAATTTTAGCAAAATTGACATATCTTCATTATAGCGCCATCTTGCGTTGACCGCTTGGTACTTTTATGTTATGAGCAAATCAGACCAGTACAATCAATGTTATAAAGATGGCGTAACTGGTTCTAGTGATGTGAGTGATGTACAGTCAAAGACAAAATAAGGTGTACACAAAAATATGTCCCAATGCACTCTAATTCTGTGTAATAAGAACGTCGTAATATATTTATGAGCAGATTCTTTCAATACTTATTTTTGCACTACTGTACCACGGAGTACCTAAACTGGAGTTAGTTTCTCATTTTTGTTAGTCATTCAAAATTGAACCATATCAGTGAGCACGACGGATACACGTTAAGTATAGCTCCAAGGTGATCACAGTGCTCATTTTCTAAAATATTTAAATATCGTAGCGGTTAGTGTACTCACAAAATCTGAGCAGTTCACTGTAGTCAAACCCCCTTACTTATCAACGCCTCGTAACTTAACAAGCCGCTAAGTATAGTTTGTCCCTTTCACTCTTATGGACATATGGATAAGACTGAAAGGGATAAAAATACATAGCGGCGCTGCTAAATTAGCAGACGTTTATGAATAAGGGGGAAGGCTTAAGGGCCTACGCTAGCTTACGCAGATTTCCCGCAACAGACGCCCGCCTCAAAGAAATTGTATGGACACCGCTAACTGGCGCGGGCGGCTTAATCCGTACTGCGGGAACGGAAACGGAAAATAAAGTCGTGATGGCAATGAACAACAAAAACGCGTAAAAAAAATCGCATAGAAACACCGGCTAAATAGGTACTTTTTTATTTATTCTTTTCATAAGATTTTTATTAGAGTACATTTAACTACAAAGATATGATTCCGCATGTTTACTATACATACAAATATGTATGAATTGTATAATGATATTAATGATTGATGATGATGATCCCTCATGTTGTGTATTTTGAATTTTAAAATGATATTTGCTAAGTAATGTGTCTTTCCGGTTTCAGAATCAGCCGGAGAACTAAAGTTATATCTTCAAGTGTTCATAACGCTCAAAAGGTAAAAAACTACCATTGAAATAAAACACAAAAATAAAGAGTCTCAACTTTTATTCTCTCATTGATTCGAGATTTCAGATATTTTCCGTTTCATGATTGTACCATAAAACTGACACTCAAGCTTACACAGATCGCTCGGACCACTTGGTTGCAAGTGTCCAAGACACTCAAAAATGCAATACGTAAACTATGATTTTAACCGATTCATTGCGTGTTCCATTTTCAAAGACTTTTGTCTGTGGCGGCGAACAATTTTTTCATGACATCACAGGCGTGCCTTACGCCATAGAATATGATGACAAGCCTATCGTGTCATCCGCCATGTGTAAAAAATTATGAACATTTTTAGTTTTTTTCATTGATTTTGACTTCATTGAGTTCAGTTGAAATCAAACCAAGGAAGTGAACTGATCAAAACGTTGATTTTAAACTGTTAGTGGCTTCTAACCGATTATATACTACGTGTTTTACTTGAAATGGATGGTAAGTGAGTTTTAAACATCAGAGGTTACAAACATTTTCTACTAAGTATAATGTTTATAATGATGTATAGTGGGATAACGGAATGGGGATTTTTTTATAGTGCAACGCGATTTAAACCTATGCATTTAATATCTTCGTGATTTCTCCTTGAATTATTCATTCAAGTCAGTTAGGTAACAAATCATTTGTCTTGAATTACAAAAAGTACCTAATATGTTCATTTTAATATTTATATTATAAATAAAATAACCCTATTACAACTTTTAATTAATTTTGAAACTCATATCGACACTGGAAATTTCAAATGTCGTAAGGGACATTTTGTCGTAAGTACACTTTGAATTGCATAGAACTCAGAAAAAAATTCTCTATCGATCTGTATAATTAACTTTTTGATATCGCTTCAAATAAAGAAGTTATGAAGTGAATTAATTTTGTCCTAACTTCATATTGCTTTAAAAAAAATGTTGTATGGGTAAAATTTTTAATTTGAAGGGATAACGTGTCCATTTTCAACGTAGTATATCCTTCTTATTCATAAATCCCTATGTGGTTAGTTACTACAGCAAAAGAAGGTGCCTTTACGACATTCTGTCTAATTAAATAAATACGAAACTTTGAATTCACAATGACGTAAGGGACAAATATTTTAGGCTTTTGTGCGTTACAACACAATTTCGAAGATAGTATGGCTCTATTCTCTTAATAAACTGAGTCGTATGTACATATAAATCAAAATAATTTTAAAGTTTGGTGTCGTAACTCACCTTTAAATTTTATAAAGTATACGTTACTACATTAAATACGGTACATGAATGAGAGTTACGCCTCAAAAAAGATGATATTTAAAAATCATGAAAGTTTTTTTGTGTACGTTATAACATTTTGTTTAGTTTCTTATAGCACTTGCAACAGTGCCGGTGCGACTTGACCCAGGGCGTCTCAGGAAGAGGGGTGAGGGCAGAGCAGTATTTTTACTACCACATAGATACTGCATCGACCAGCGACTCACGCACATTTCCACTTCCATCCCTGGAGCATCCCAAGGCTACACATATCTCTCTAACGATTCCTCTCTGGACGGCCAACGGCCAATCAAGGCAAGCCGAGTCCTACAGTTCTTCTTGGATTCTACTCCGACCGACGAAAACATGCCTCAGACGATGTCGCTATTGCCGAACAGCTCGCCAAAAGCTGCCCCAATCTTGTTATTATCTCCCTGGAAATCATGGGCTTATTTATAATTAGCTGTCTTTTGCCAATTCGAGAAATTTACTCTGTAGTATACGTGAACCGTGAACCAGTCTCAGCAGGCTATTGAAAAGTGTAATGAGCTATGATCATTGCATGGGTCAGACGGTCAGAGATAGGGCTAAAGTAGTAAGGTCCGGACATCTGCCATATTATCATCTTTATTATTGTTGTTTTGGTCTAAAAGTCATTACTGATTATTGTCGAGGCCAGAACATTCCAGATTCTGAAGGCTGCAATTTTGTGTACATCATAAGGTCTGCCTAGGTGAATACTTCTTTTATACATTTGTGGTCTGCAGAAACAGAGGAGGAGGAGGTCCATAGTAGATTAATTGATAGTTTAAATCAATATGTTGCAACGTTGCACAGTAGTTTGCTCTGATTTTTGGCAGAAGCTACATATTGCATCTTGTTTCTTACCCATGATTGTTATACATATGTTAATAGTTAGGATTCTCGATTCCTCACAGGCTTTGTTACTTTTGAGCTCAAGTAGCTCTTTATTGTTTTCTGTTATTGAACCCTTGGATAAGAGCTTACGAGTGAGAGTTACTTTGATGGACTTCAACTGTGCGATTGCTCTTATCTTATCTTATCATATTTATCTAGTTTGTTCAGCAGAAAATATGGCTCCGGTTTGGTGATTCCATAGAAAGGCTCTGGGCTGACAATGCGTGTGTTGCCGTTCTTTCCGGTATACTCATCTGCTGTTTCGTTTCCAACAATATTGGAATATCCTAATACCCATCTAAGTGTTACTTCATTAAAGTCAAGGTCGTTTAATTTATTCTTGCAGCACTGGACTTGAGGGATTCTAGTGAGAGCATCGCAGCTTGACTGTTTGAGTTGATGTAGATAATAGATAATATTGGTTTTTAGGTTTCTGGCCAAATTGATTTCCACACATAATGTAATATTTATGCGTGGAAATCGTCATAATATTGACTTCTGTCTAGAAAATGAATTTTGCTCATGCCGACGCAAACCCTGACCTTAGGCCTCTCACCTACTTGTACCTGTGGTGCCATTTTCGACAATCATTCTGGTCATTGGTCCATTTGTATCTTGAGGGTATTTCGACTGTCTGATGAAGCCACATTCGATGTGCTTGTTTTATTCCCGAAAGCCCAGGCTTTCAAGTTGGTTTTTGCAGGGTGTTCAAACACTGAGAACACCCTGTCGTTGTGTGAAATTCATACTCAGTTATATTGAGGGTTGGAGTAGCTATTCTGTTAGAGAGCACTCTTCGGACCCATATAGTCGTGGTTTCATCCCTTTGATTTAATTTCATTAAGGATGGTTTCTGTGAGTTTATTATCGAAAGCACCTTCGACATCAAGGAATACACACCGACCTGTTTTCTTATTCTCTAGACTTTAACGCCGCTTTGATAACCTGTATCGTGTGCTTAGCTTATTTTTGTTTTATTTCTTTCTGTTATTTTCTTACTGGTGCAGTAAAGAATTACTCAAGTCATGCCAAGTGTTAGTCAAGTGGGGTAGTTTTTGGTAAACATGTTGATTTAGACTTAACGATCTTGCCACCAAGTAGTGAAAGAAATAGAGATGTTAGACTAATAGGTTTGAAGGACTTAGAACGAGTATTATCTACACTCGTTTTCCCTGCTTTTTGGTATAAAGCGTACCTTGACACTAGTCCATTTTCTCAGTATAAACCCCAATGCAATGCTTGCCCGAAATATTTTACCAGGTGCGGAAGGAGGACGCCTTGATTTCGTTTTGATAATGTAGGAAATATTTCATAATTTCCAGTCGATTTGAATGGCTTGCACTAACTCAGCGCTCCTTGATCATTTTTTGGTCTACAAATGTAGGTTTTCAGTCAGTGTTTCGTTCCCTAAGGATTCGATAGTTCCTTTGACCGCACGTCTGAATAGCACGAGTATCATCAAAAAGGGTCATAGATCTTCGCGGAAGCAGTTAGATTACTTATCCAGAATTTCTTTCTTAATATAGATGTTTTTGTTTCGGGCTCAGGTTGCTCTCGATATATGTTTTCTTCTTTTCACAACACTAAGCTGACTAAAATATATACATACCTAACATGTTTGGTTTTATTTCCTACAAATTGTAACGGGTTATCTAAAATATAATAAATTACACGTGAAATCGATCTCCGTCTATGAAAATAATACAATTGTAAGTACACAACTTTATATTTCCTTGCATTTTTAAGCTACTTACTTCAATTAATCTGGAAACTAGAATGACTTTACAACAGAAAATAGTTGTAATGTAATGTAGCATGTTATTTGACAGTAACGACAAAGAGGTAGTGTTTTCGTTTTTGTCGTAACAGATTTTCATAAAAATACTAGACATTTTTGGGGGCGTAAGGGACATGTGTCTAGTAAATTTCTTGCGTGAGGGACACTATCTCCGAAACTATTGAGTTTACATATGTATACCTAATTGTCTAATAAAGAGAAAGCTTTATCGTAGTTATGTATATAAGAACCATCTAATTCGGATGAATATGTAAAAAGTTACGATTTTTTTAAATTTTGGTTTTTGTTTTTAGGCTCTCCTGAAAAGTGGACCTTTGTCCCTTACGACATTTGAAATTTCCAGTGTCGATATATAACATTTACCTAGTGTTCTTAACGGTAGTCTAAGACCCAAATTTTGCCCCAATATGGAAAAAGTTACAGAAAAACGCTGCGCCATTGTTTGAACATAGTGATACGTTCCAGCTTCGTGTTTTGACACACGTGTTAAAATATACAAAGTGTAAATGCGTTTTGTTGTAAACAAATATGAAAATATCTTGGAATCGTTTCATTAGAAACGCGTACTAAAAATCACAATTCAAACTATTTACTTAAGTATACCGAAACTTACCCAACATTTGATATTTGTAAAAAAGGGATTGTGCGAATTTTTTATACAGTCATGGCCAGATAATTAAGAACAAGATTATTTTTCCCATGCAACTGCATACAAAAACCACTTTCGATGTTTTATTAATATGTCAAAACGAAAACAAATGTAGATAGAGTTTTCGTCGTCCGCAGCCAGTATTTAGAAGTTATAATAAATATGAAGCTCTTTGTCCATTGAACACGAACATAAATAAACTTGAACTTTTTCTTTATAGTTTTATTTTAATAATTTCATTGCGTCTTCCATTTTCAAAAGCTTTTGACTGTAACAGCGTCACGCGACAGGTTTGCCTTACTGCATATAATAACGCACGCCTATCGTCATCCGCACTGAAACGCTGACGCGTAAAAATAGTGCTGCTTGAAAAGGTTGTTAACAACTGAATTTAAAAAAATAATAAAATA
>JALPQI010014213.1:0-32257 GCA_025490895.1 Thaumatotibia leucotreta | reverse complement strand
GATACTTAAAGCTATCAGCCGGAATGAGGTAGGGATATTCACCTCTCATTCTATAGTATAGCTCCATTTCTACTACTTACATAAAAAACTTGCAGGTGCAATTCCATACCATTTGGTTGCCAAACTATCCCAAACTCCCTGATTTGTGACAAATGTCAGAAAAAGGCTATGAAAATGGATGAGCGCTAAACAAACACCATGAATAAATTAAGTAAAACGCACACATTGTATTTCCTCTTTATTGACAGACTTAAAGTAACTGCTGCTTAAGTATCTACTAAACCCTGACAGTAGGTTTTTAGTGTGAACTGGCTAGAGCCATACGTCTTTTGAAAGAGGTCGTTGGATGTATTGTATTTCATAATGTACTTTATTTATTTATTTAAATATGAAACAAACGGTCACAAAAAAATATGTATGTTTGGAATGTATGATTTTTTTTTTATTTGAAATAGGCTTACTCATAGCCACAGACTAGCCAAGGGCAGAGACGTGGCCTGCGATGGAGTGAGTTGCCAGAAGGTGCCTATTCACCCTTGACTTGAAGGTTGACGGGTTATATGATCTCGGAAATATAGGCGCCGGCAGGGAATTCCACTCCTTGGCAGTACGCATAAGGAAAGAAGGCGCGAAGCGCTTTGTACGAACAAATGGTATATCTACCAAGTAAGGGTGGAACCCGGCCGTGCGTCTAGAATTTCGATGGAAATGATGATGGTGGTGTTTATGGAATAGAAACTAAATTCATGTAGCAAATTGGACAAGATTTTTTTGTGGGACCGTATGGTGTTGTGTTTTTGGTATTCCTTATTGTCCGTCCAAAAGATTCCCAGAAGACGGCCAGCAGTTGAAGGGAGAGGTCCTTACTGACAAACGAGATTGAGCGTCAATACAAGAAGACTGATTTAACGTTTTACTCGAAGGTCCTTATCTTTTTAACGCTCAATATTTACCAAAACTTTAATCATTACGATCACATTCTGAATAATCTTCATTTATTATGAGCCCATTACGTCCAACTGCTGTGCAAAGGTATCCCGCTCTTCTTCCATTCATCAAAGTTCTGTACCAATATCTCCATTCATCTTCCATTCATCCAAGTTCTGTGCCAATCACTTAAAAAGGAATATAAGTTATCATCGCTCAAGGTCTGCCGGGGCCATGCTTTGAGTTACGGGGCACCCATACCGTAGATGTCTTTGCCCATAAAACATCCGGCATGTAGTAGATATGACCAGTCCAGGATGCTTAGACAAGTTGCCAATCGCTAACGCTTAAACGTCAATCGTAAATGAAAGGCAGCTAACTGTCTTTTTCGCATGAATGAGTGACAGAGAGGGAAAACTACGATACGCTGCTAAGCGTTAGCGATTGGCAACTTGGCTAAGCATGCAGGGCAACTACCACGATCTACTAATGCGATTCCGTTTAGGACCTAATGAATCGTGATGTACGCGTCAGTTACACATTAGTGCGACAAAGACAGTTAACTGCCTTTCGCTTACGATTGACGATTAAGCGTTAGCGATTGGCAACTTGTCTAAGCACCCAGGTGGCTTATGATTTATGATGGTCCCGTTTTATCCAATTATCGTGCTACGCGTCACTTTCGCGACAAACAATTAGATGCGGTACCATCATAAGCCTACTGATCTGACGGTGCATTCCGACCAAACGAGCATTCGCTATTCTAACCCCCTACTCTACGAAATTCGATCGTTACACAAAACGTGATTGGTTGATTTCGTAGAACTGGCGACAGAACAGCGAATGCTCTTTTGGTTTGAACGCACCTTTAGAGCGCAGCGTGTTGTTCCATATTCTATCGATCAATTCTACACCTAATATGCAGCACTCCATAGCTCATAATCTAATCTAAAGCTACTTAAATCCGTCTGTTCCGTAAATATGTTTCTTTTGCCCAATTTCGGAATGACTTGACTTTGAGAACGCGTAAAATGTGACACGAGTTTTATTATGTACATTCGCTAGGGATGGGCGCGGGCAGTTACGAGTATATTAAAGATCTTGGTTCAAGTAAAACACATACTTGTTAAATAGCCGTTTTTGAAATAAATAAAGGATAAAACATATCTGAGATTCGGGATTGCCAATAATGGTTTTTTTCCACCCCATGAAATACATGAAATACTGCTGAAGACATGTGTTATAACCAGAGGTCGGATTTTTGTGCGATATCTCATACTAAATGTCATCACTTAACGAGTCACTAAGAATGTCGCAAATCCATCCGATCTCTGGTTATAACCGAGATTTGTTATATCTGAAAAATTCCAATACATTTTGACATTAAATCCTTTAAAAATTTAAAAATATAATAATATTTGCTTTAGAAATAACCGTACTTTTATGATTATAAAATTTTTAGATTAGCTTTTTGGGACACCTGATTAGCCCGAAAGACAAAAACCTTAATATTAGTCAGCTTTGTAACGATAATTAAGCTCTGAATTTCAATAACAACTCTGCATATAAAAAGAAAGAAACTATCGTACTTATTTGATTTGATTCAGTAAATATAGTTTGATTACGAACATTCTTATCGTAATCGGTATTATAATATTCACATTTTCTCCTAAAAGATGCATGCGGATTTTATGATCGCTTCATGTCTTTCCGAATCGTTTCAGTAATAAAAGGTAGTACATAAAATTGATGCTGTTTTTTCCAACATGAATTTATACAGCTTCATTTAAATATTAAATCGTGCATCCGTTGTATCTTTTGACCCAACTTCTCTGGTTACGTAGGAACATTAAAATACGGGAAGGTTTTTTTCAATTTTCTACACAACAAAATATATCACATATATACAAATATATATAGACTGTCTATCGCGATTTAGCGCGGAAACGCTGCGAGCGTGATGGGCACCTTTGCGTCGGGAACCAATCGGGGCGGTTTGGATAGGTAGTTCTTTTGAAAGGTTTTTTTTAAGGTTTAAATTTATATAAGTTAATATTTTAATATTACTTTTACTAATTTCTTTTTTAAGATTTTGTTTGCAGTTAATATTATTCTTAAGTAGTTATTGTTTTGAATACACTGAAATATATTTGTTTTTACAAAATATATTAAGTACCCCTTAAAAATATGATACTACATAAAAAAAATAAGTCTAGTACCTAATGATTTGTAACAATTTTCTTCATTCATCAATATCTGTGTGATCATAAAAAAAAAAAAAACAAAACTATGTTGGGTCGATTAAAAAAAAACCGGCCAAGTCTGACTCGGACTCGCGCGCGAAGGGTTCCGTACCATTGTCATTAAAAAATACAGTTAAATCAACCTATCTCAAAAACTATGAGACATAATTTAATTAAACCAAAAATCGTTGATAGAGTTTATTAATATGCATAATTTTTTTTTTTTAATTTTATACCGCGTAGTTTAAAAAATAGAGGGGAGGACACATTTTTCAGACTTTGACAGCTGATATCTCGAAAACGGTTCTCTTAAATAAAAATGTGATATATAAACCTTTATATCATTTTCAAAGACCTTTCTATTGATACCTCACACGCTTATATACATCTAAAAAAAATTCTTTCCCTCAGTTACATGTATGGGGGGGCCCCAACCCCAATTATTATTTTTACAATATAGTATCATAATTTTGTAACGGTTCATACAACACATACCCTTACCAAATTTCATCACTGTAGCATTTATAGTTTCCGAGTAAATCGGCTGTGACAGACGGACAGACGGACAGACGGACATGACGAATTTATAAGGGTTTCGTTTTTGCCATTTTGGCTACGGAACCCTAAAAAAGGCATATTCAAAAGGAAATAACGATTGCGTCCATTATCTTACTAAATTTAGTAATACAAACTATATGTTGTACTCCGTCCAACAACTTTTGACAGAGAAAATCGGCGGCTAATTTAATAACTCTAGGCGAGTATTGTTAACTCCTCATTTATCATCACAAAAAAAATGTCGCCTTTTTTGACTGACAAAGGTAAAATTATATTTTTATTAAGGCATTTCATTTTTTTTTGCAACCGGCTCTGATAAAATAACATCCAGTTTTCAGCTTCATTCCCATCCCTAGTAACGCGAATCAAACGAGGCACCGAGCGCCCGAAATTCCTCAAAAGCAAATTGACAGGAGAAAATAAATAAAACAAGTAGGAAAGGGTCAAAGGCAGCTTCATGCAAATACACAATTTACACCATCTTTGATGTAGGTTCTTTTCACACAAAGGTAAGATAAAACAGATCCGAGAACCTGAAATGGGTTTACGTATTCTACGAATGCTGTTCCAGTGTAAACATTCTGAAGGGTTACTATTGAAAACCTGCGTAAGGCCGCTCGTACACCTGGGTGCTTAGCCAAGTTGCCATTCGCTAGCGCTTAATCGTCAATCGTAAACGAAAGGCAGCTAACTATCTTTGTCGCACTAATGTGAAAGAGTAACAGAGAGGGAAAACTAAGCGCTAGCGAGTGACAACTTGGCTAAGCATCCTGTAAGTTCTTACGTAAGTTATAGAGACGGAGCAATCCAAAGGAATGAGATAGTGATATTCACTTATGTTTATGCCTCTAAAGGAAACTACTAAATTATTGTGATAGTTTACCATTTTAATAATATGTGATAAGTACAATCGTTAGAGGTTGTTATTTAAGTCTTGGACAAGTGCGAGGCTTCAGCGGTTAGGAGGGAAGAGAATTGCAGTCTCGATGCACCGATGAGTCTGGCGGTGTGTGCGAGCAACCTGGGCGCTGTTGTCGCGCTCACGGAGCCCTCTGATTCGCTACCGACGGTCGTCTGGATTGGTCAACGCCGGTGTCAGTGTTACCAGACGTTATCACCTCTCATTCCTTAGTAAAACTCCGTCCCTATAGCTTACGTAAGACAGGTGTACGCCTAGCCTAACGTCGTAGTCCTTTGGTACTCGGTGGTCCTGGATGTGTTGCTACGAGTATTAAATGCCAATCGCTAATCCTAAAACTCAGTCGCGAAATGTACGCAACTATCTTCACGTAGGGAGTGACAGAGATTTATTATATTTCAATTCAATTGCAAAATAACAACAGTTTATCATTTGTTGTTGTTGTAATTCCTAGGGCACCCCGGAGGTGCATAGGGCCTCCACAAGATCCTTTCATGCTTTTCTGTCTTGAGCAACCTTCTTGGCTAGTTGGTTAGTTTAGCATTTATTTAACATAAATTAGGATAGAGGGGTTTTAAAACTAAATTAGAATTCTAATTCGGTCTAGTTAGTAATAAAAACACGTGCAAACTGCAATCTGTGCATTACCATCGCTATTTAAATTGTTTCAGTGTCCAATATAAGCTTGAACTCTGAGTTTGTAGTATGTATATGAAATTAGATACACATTTATACTGGTTGTAAAGTAACAGAATGGTGAAAGGGAAGCTTCGTATTTTGTTTGAATAATGAATCGGCTGTTAGGTTTATAGGACGCTAACTAAATAATTTAGTTTGTGGCGTAGTTAACATGTTGACATTGTTCACAGGGATGATCGTTCGAACATAATTATTTAACTTTGGCAGCAACAATATGTCAATTATTGGTAGCCATGCGTTCCATCAAATTGATTATTTAAAATAAGTAAAAAAAGTTTTAAGTTAAACGGTTTTTATTGCACCAAAAACTAGAAAATAAAAATTAGTTGTAACTAACCGTAGACGCTACTTTGTGTAGATTAGTCACGTGAAACTATTATCACTGTAGTCTTCCCAAGTCGGATGCTGAAAGCCACGTTTAGCCTCTATGTCAGTGGATTAAGCGTTACCTAATTGGAAATTTTTACCAAACTGAAATAAAAACGTGGGGCGTACGCAATTGTGATTCAGTCACTATAGTTATTTAAGAACACACATAGAAATCTAGACAGCAATAGTGTAATAAGTTTTGTTCTGACCTTGATAAAAAGTATTTACCTCTGTAGAAATGGTGGAACAGATGGATGATGCATTGCAAAATTAAAGCTACAATTACATATTTTGAACTTGTATGTTTCTTTATATTAACGCCCCACGTTTTTATTTTAGTTTGGTAAAAGTTTCCGATTAGGTAACGCTTAATCCACTGACATAGAGGCTAAAGGTGGGTTTCAGCATCCGACTTGGGAAGACTACAGTGATAATAGTTTCACGTGACTAATCTACACAAAGTAGCATCTACGGTTAGTTACAACTAATTTTTATTTTCTAGTTTTTGGTGCAATAAAAACCGTTTAACTTAAAACTTTTTTTACTTATTTTATTTTCAAGTTTTTAGTGCAATTGTTAATTTCCGATACTATACCTACTTATTGTAGACTAAAGATATTGTTTGTAATATGCAATACAATTATGCATGCTGTCTTTTAACTCTCGCGTTTTGATCACGACACATATGTAAACGTAATGGACATTATTTTATGTGTAACGAGAAGAGAATCCCTGCTGAATAGATATTTTTAGAAACCCAACGCTAAAAAAATGTCAGCTTGAATACCCAAATGGACGTGTTATTGTCTATGAAGTGTCTCAAATGGACGTGTTATTCATACAATACCTGAGATAACAGAGATTGACAATAAGGAATATATCAATCAATTTGGTTTATTGAGAAAATCAAGTTTAATTTTTTATATTGTACACATTACACAAGTTATATTTCGAGACTATAAAATATAAACTTATACTGGCAGTCGACCAACCGGAGGACCGCAGGTCTGACGGAAAGTCCGACGCGAACCGAGGACCCAAAGGGTCAATCCATCCGGAGGGCCGCAGGCCCGACGGCTCGCCCTACGTGGCCCACTCACGCTGTCACTATCATCTGGAGGGCCGCAGGCCCGACGGCTCGCCCTACGCCATCCACTCACGCTGTCACTCTATCAGCTGGAGGGCCGCAGGCCCGACGGCTCACTCTACGCGATCCACTCACGTTGTCACTCTATGCGCTGGAGGGCCGAAGGCCCGACGGCTCGCCTTACGCTACGCGATCCACTCACGCTGTCACTCTATCAGATGGAGGGCCGCAGGCCCGACGGCTCACCCTACGCTACGCGATCCACTCACGCTGTCACTCTATCAGCTAGAGGGCCGAAGGCCCGACGGCTCGCCCTACGCTACGCGATCCACTCACGCTGTCACTCTATCAGCTGGAGGGCCGCATGCCCGACTGCTCGCCCT
This sequence comes from Thaumatotibia leucotreta, assembly GCA_025490895.1. Taxonomy (NCBI): domain Eukaryota; kingdom Metazoa; phylum Arthropoda; class Insecta; order Lepidoptera; family Tortricidae; genus Thaumatotibia; species Thaumatotibia leucotreta. The sequence goes on along the minus strand of JALPQI010014213.1, from coordinate 25,072 downwards.
ACGCTACGCGATCCACTCACACTGTCACTCTATCAGCTGGAGGGCCGCAGGCCCGACCCGACGGCTTGCTCTACGCGATCCACTCACGCTGTCACTCTATCAGCTGGAGGGAAGAAGGCCCGACAGCTCGCCCTACACTACGCGATCCACTCACGCTGTCACTCCATCAGCTGGAGGGCTGCAAGCCCGACGGCTCGCCCTACGCTACGCGATCCACTCACGCTGTCACTCTATCAGCTAGAGGGCCGAAGGCCCGACGGCTCGCCCTACGCTACGCGATCCACTCACGCTGTCACTCTATCAGCTGGAGGGCCGCATGCCCGACTGCTCGCCCTACGCTACGCGATCCACTCACACTGTCACTCTATCAGCTGGAGGGCCGCAGGCCCGACCCGACGGCTTGCTCTACGCGATCCACTCACGCTGTCACTCTATCAGCTGGAGGGAAGAAGGCCCGACAGCTCGCCCTACACTACGCGATCCACTCACGTTGTCACTGTATCAGCTGGAGGGCCGCAGGCCCGACGGCTTGCTCTACACGATCCACTCACGCTGTCATTCTATCAGCTGAAAGGCCGAAAGCCCGACGGCTCGCCCTACACTACGCGATCCACTCACGCTATCACTATCAGCCGGAGCGCCGCAGGCCCGACGGCTCGCTCTACGCAATCCACTCACGCTGTCACTTTATCAGCTGGAGAGCCGCAGGGCCGACTGCTCGCCCTACGCGATCCACTCACGCTGTCACTATCAGCCGGAGGGCCGCAGGCCCGTCGGCTCGCTCTACGCAATCCACTCACGCTGTCACTTTATCAGCTGGAGGGCCACAGGGCCGACTGCTCGCCCTACGCGATCCACTCACGCTGTCACTATCAGCCGGAGGGCCGCAGGCCCGTCGGCTCGCTCTACGCAATCCACTTACGCTGTACTCTATCAGCTGGAGGGCCGCAGGCCCGACGGCTCGCTCTACGCAATCCACTCACGCTGTCACTCTATCAGCCGGAGGGCCGTAGGCCGTTGTAGGTACCGATGGCCGTTGGGGCGGTAAGGTTCTCGAGTGGCGGTCACGTACCGGAAGGCGCATCGTGGGTAGGCATCCCACAAGGTTGCCTAATGATCTGGTGAAGGTCGCTGGATGCGGGTGGCACAGGGCCGGTCCTTGTGGCAATCTTTGGGGGAGACCTATATTCACCAGTGAATGTCTTACGGCTGATATGATGATGATGATGATAATGAAATCCGTAAGTTTCTACCAAATGTCTAAAGCAGTACTTCAAAATCTACATTTCGCTAAACCTAGCGGTTGTGGCAGGCAGTAACACTGGAGTATCAGATTTGAGGAGTTGGACGTTAGTATTAAATTCGCATGTTTCTACTTTATATATGTAAAGAAAAGAAAAGAAGCATTGTCATGGGGACTTGGTAAGAGTTCCTTATTGATTTCGGTCCAGTAGAAGTGGTCGAAAAATCGATCACAAGATTTGAAGCATCGACGACAGTTGATACGCGGTGAAGTTAATAAAAACCGTTTAAAAAGTGCGAGCGACATTTAGTGTATCATGTAATAGCAATGTACTGAGTATAAGTTTCATAAGTTGCGAAAGTTTATAGAGGATGTTCTCGGCAATGTAAATTTTACTAAGCAATCTAATCATGCCAAAACCGTTGTATATACATGCCTTTTCAAGTATATTTTACGTCTTTTTATTCAATTGTGATATACAATAGTCTTCATAACAAGTTTTTATAAGTTCTCATGGAAACATTCTCAATGAGAACTTACTCTTAAATTCTCATGAAAATTCTGGGAAATTAATACTCGGGTGTTGATTAATCATGTATTACATATATAATATTCCGTATATATAGTAAGAATACATTTCTCTCCACCCCAACTCCTCCTGCGGGTGTCGTAAGAGTCGACTAAGGGATTGAAGTGTCACTGACCATTCTACAAGATTGATGATGGGCAGCAGCTTCATCATAGTGGACACATTACTGCGATTGTCAATCCGCTTGCCCAGCGTGGCGATTATGGGCATTTACCTCCTAATGCGTCTATACGCATAGTTAATAGGAGAGGCCTACGTCCAGCAGTGGACTAACATAGGCTGATGATGATATAATATTCTATTTATTTCCTCTATTGTGTTTTAGTTTTTATATGTATGTATTAGAATAAGTATCAAACGTTCGTGACCTCACAATGGAAGGCCAGCGCTGGACTGTAATTAAAGGCCTCAGCTTTATGCTGAATTGGGGACTGTTTGATGGCAAACTTTGCGAACTTTGTTTTTCTTTCTTTCCTTTTAAATATGTTTGTTTGTAAATTGATGTCACTAATAATAAATATTGGATGTCATATATATTTTAGCCTATATAATGTCCCACTCTGGGCACAGGCCTCCTCTCATATATGAAAGGGATTGAGCTATAGTCCCCACGCTGGCCCTAAGCGGGTTGGGAACTCCACATACACCTTTGAATTTCTTCGCGGATGTATGCAGGTTTCCTTACGATGTTTTCGTTCACCGAAAGCTAATGGTAAATATCATCTGATATTCCGTACATAAGTTTCGGAAAAACTCATTGGTACGAGCCAGGATTTGAACCCACGACCTCCGGATTGAAAGTCAAACGTCTAAACCACTGAGCCACCACCGCTTTTTGAACCGTCATTTACCAAAGAAAAAAACCGGCCAAGTGCGAGTCGGACTCGCGCGCGAAGGTTTCCGTACCATTATCAATGTATTATTAAAAAAATACAGTTAAATCAACCTACCTCAAAAACTATAGGAGATAATTTAATCAAACCAAAAATCGTTGATAGAGTTTATTAATGTGCGTAACATATTTATTTTTTAGAATTTTATATAGCGTAGTTTAAAATATAGAGGGGGGGGGGGACACATTTTCAGACTTTGAGAGCTGATATCTCGAAAACGATTTGCTTAAATAAAAATGAGATTTATAAACCTTCATATATTATCATTTTCAAAGACCTTTATATTAATACCCCACACGCATATATACAACAAAAAAAATTCTATCCCTCAGTTACATGTATGGAGGGCCCCCATCCCAATGGTTTTTTTTACAATTTAGTACTGATTTTTCAATCCACAGTTAACAATAACTGTCAGATAAATGTTAACTCTATCCTTTTTTGACTAATGACCAGCGATAAGGATGGTAATACTTTTAACTGACGGATACTTTTAACTGAGGATTGAAAAATCAGCCCTTAGTATCATAATCCTGTAGCGGTTTGTACAACACATATCCTTACCAAATTTCGTTACTGTAGCATTTATAGTTTCCGAGTAAATGGGCTGTTACAGTCGGACAGACGGACATGACGAATCTATAAGGGTTCCGTTTTTGCCATTTTGGCTACGGAACCCTAAAAAACGACCAAGATCACCAACGTCCGAGGTGGGAATTGAACCAGCATGCTCAGCTTTGGCAGCTGATGCCTGCACCGCTCGGCCTTTGTTTGGTAATGCCACAAATTAATATTTTCTTTCTTTATTTCTTCTTTACATATGTTGAAGTTTCAATGAATAACGATTGCATAGTAGTAGGGTGCGGCTCCACTGAAGCGGAGCGGAGTGGAGCTGTAGGAGCTCGGCCAATGAGACCATACGTATCACAGTGTTTCGAATTTTGAATTTGAAGAATGTAATTGGTCAATTTTGCACAGCTCCGCTCCGCTCCGCATCAGTGGAGCGGCACCCTAAGTCTATTCTATTGATAGAAACTAAACATAAACAGCTGGATCAAAAATAACTACTCCGCATGACGCTAACGCGTTGCTTCGGTACGAGTATGACCTTACTTCCGAAATAATGAATTAAAGTTGCATTACAGTTCTATTTTAGGCCAACGCGTCGATCACGCATCGACACAAATAGACGGTCTATAAGAACTTCCAAGCAATCATGTGAATAAACACAAACACATTCGTATACATACATTCGCCGTGTGGTAACGGCAGTAAGAATACTTTTGTCACTACCCTAACTCTTCTGTGGGTGTCGTAGGAGTCTGCTAAAGGATTGAAGTGCCACTGACCATTTCTTTATCGAAGATTGATGATGGGCAGCAGCATCATAAACAGGGTTCGGATATCTCGTAGCACGGTAAGACGTTAGAGATCCACGGAGCCGATTTTAACATAAAAGTCAACTTATACTCATCCTCATGTACCTATATAATTAGTAAAAAATGCTTTTAATTACATTTTAGTTATCTACATGTTCTATGGATATTACGAACTAGAAGCTTAGTTAATATTTTTTTATGTTTTCGCGTTTTACGTAATATACAACATAGTGGTGTGGCAGTCTTTTTACACGACTGCCAAAAGGAGAGTATATGTGTTCAGCCCCTATGTATGTTTCATATTTTCTTTAAACGCGCAGATCTTCGCGACCACTTAACCGTTTTTAATAGTGTAAGGTATCATTTGAATCCTTGTGACGTCGCGGGTAACATAGGATATGTGACGTCACGTTAAAAATAATATGGCGGCCTATAAGTTCAATAATGTTTGACCAAAAAAAATCCATTTTAAAAAAACCTATCGAGTTTGGTATCAAAATGAAGAGCTTTGAACTGCAATTATGAATATCTATGTAACTAAAATGTTTGTTTCTTATTCTAGAAAAGCCAGATTCATTAAAATACAATTAAAGCGCCAAGAATAATATGTCATCCAAATGATATGATTTGGGTATCAAATTAAAGCATTTTTCATGCAGATTATAAATATATATACAAGTTATATGTTTAAAGATATGTTTGAAGAGAAAACTCGAAATGTTCTACATCGCACTATTGAAATTTTTCTTCGAAGCTTAAGACGTGACATGACTGTCACAGTTGACACATCTTCTTGACCGCTAAGTGTGTATGAAACAGTTTTCCATAGAAACTGAACAATTTTTACATTATGGTAATATTTTGATGATGAGATGACTGCCAAAAACTGCCACAGCTGCTTCAGTTGTCCGAACTGTTCGAAAGTAACGGTCAATATTAATTAGTCACTTATTAGTTGAAAACAAGTGTCGACTTGAGAGCTAGAAAAATGATGATGATCCAAAGAGTCGATTTCGTATCAAAACCGTGGTGTGAACCTAAAATTTTGTCCAATACTGTACACAAAGTGCTTTACGGTATAGCAAAACATCGAGAGGGAACCTGCATACACCTGCGAAGCAATTCAAGGTTGTATGACAAGTTCCCAAGTATTGAGCCAGTGTTGCAAAAATAACGTACTCACAAATATCGGGGATTTCGAGAAATAATTCGCATATCAAAGAAATGTCCCCAAAAATACAATCACAATAGCAATTGCGGCCAAACAAAATTGCTATACGAGTTGTAGTATGCGCATACAATTTAAAATAGAAATGTCTTAACCAAAATTGAAGGCTCTTATTTTGGACAAAAAAAGCCGGCTGACATTAAAGTCTCGTATCTTCCAAACTACGTAGGTACATATTATATCTAATTATTAGGTAATTAAATTAGGTACATGATAGGTACAACAACGCCAACGAGCTTAGTCAGACGATATGACGCGGCTGGAGAGGAACACTAAAGGGTGGGGGGAAGGTTATGACCGATCAAGGGTCGGGTTTGTCCTTAACATTTGTGCAGGGGAGTTGGTAAGAAGGAAGGTAGGTTTGCCTGGTAAATTGAGTCTCACGCAGCCCTGCCTTTGCCCTAACAGGCACGCGCGCCGGCGTGCCGCGCTTCAGGCCTTAGGCCCTCCGCGGCGCTCGGCTTCTAGCCTCCGCATTTCCTGGAAACGAATTTTCGGGCCTGCGGCCCTGAGATTCGTTTTAATGCTACACTTTTCCCTTGTATAGCGAAGGAGTGCTGGGCTCTGGTAGCTAGGCCTTCGGCCTAGCAAGCCGGCGGCCCTTTGAGGGACGCTTCGGGCCTTCGGCCCTACGCGGAGCACGGTCTACAGCCTTCGCAGGTTGTGGAAACGATCGTCGGTTTTGCGGATCTCCGATTCGTTTTCATGTTACACTATTTCATCACGTAGTGTGGAAGCGCTGGGCTATAGCTTCGATTGTTAAGTCAGTTAAGAAGGGCGGTTGTACCGCTTGGGCTCGCTCGTCGGGCCTCTGACCCACCGGGCTCGCGTTTGAAGCACCCCGATAGTGACACTCTAGGCCTTCGGTCTTCCTGGGCTTATTTAGAAGCTTGGTAGCTCAATTTTCCTGCAGATTCTTCTTCGATCTTGCTTTAAATTTCTTCCAAGTGACACTTGGGCCCCCTAAGTGAAAGTCTTCTCTCTGAACTCTGGCTCTGGTGATCCGGGCCGGGGCTCACCTTTCGGCCTCGCAAACCTGAGGGACGGCCTACATCCTATGCAGGTTGTCAAAACGATCGTCGGATCCATTTTAACGTTACACCGTTACCGTTGGCTGACGTGGCAGTGCTGGGCTTGGGCGGCTCGGCCTTCGGCCTCGCAAGCTGGCGCGTCTCTGGGTGCCGCTTTTGGCTGTTAGCCCTACGCGGAGCTCGGTTTCAGTCCTTGCTGCAGTTCGAAGCGAACCGTTGGGCCCTCTGGTTCGATTGTGCCTTGGGCCCTACACGGATGTCGGTTTATTTAGATCCTATGGTGTTTGAAGAAACATGGTAGCTCAATCTTCTCGCAGCTCGGCCTCCGGCCTCGCTTTAAATTTGCAAGCGACGCGCTTTGGCCCGGTCCGGTGTAGGTGTGACACGCTTCGGCTTCCACCCTGAAGCTCGCCCTGCGGCCTCGCTCAACATCAACAACTCGATTTACATTGGTTCCGGTAATGTTCCAGCCCTCACGCGGCGTGCTCTTCAGCTTCGCCCAAAATTAGCGGGATGGGAACTTTTCGGGCCCCCGGAGCGAAACTTCGGCCCTCTGCGGAGTCGGTTTTTGAAATTCTATTCAACGTTAAGGAATCTCCAGATTCACTAAAAGGTTTTAAATAAATAAAATAATTAAAAAATTAAAAAACACGACTGCCGTTTTAAGCGAACTGAAAAGTAACAAATAATTCCTTCTTCAGAGTTCACTAATTCTTGTGAGCGTGTCTACATAATAGGCGCTTGTCTTATTGCTTGCTATATTTAGTTTAGATTGCAGTCGGGGAACCTCCATATATTTATATTTTCCGTAATGAAAGGTTCCCCGACTGCAATCGAAACTAAATATAGTAAGCAATAAGACAAGCGCCTATTATGTAGACACGCTCACAAGAATTAGTGAACTCTGAAGAAGGAATTATTTGTTACTTTTCAGTTCGCTTAAAACGGCAGTCGTGTTTTTTAATTTTTTAATTATTTTATTTTTTTCATTTAAAATATAGTTGAATTCAATTTCAAATTAAATTTATTTCATTTATAATCAACTTTTGGAATGAGTATGAGTTGACTTTTATGTTAAAATCGACTCCGTGGTTCTCTAACGTCTTACCGTGCTACGAGATATCCGAACCCTGAATTCATGAATCATAGTGGACATACTACTTCAATCGCCAACGGCGTAAAATTTGGTTTATTAGGATCGAAAGAGACCGATTTTGAGTAAAAAATGGCCTACCTACCAAATATTTTCCCCTAAACCAGGTGACCTACAAAAGCATCTCGAAAAACGGCGAAGTAATTTTCATATTTCCTAAATTGAGTTTAAGATGCAATCATACGCTCATTTTATCTTGAGGCCTGAAGCTATGAGTAGGTACAGATGTACAAAAAAGTGGAATCCATACTTATAGAGTTAAGTATAGACAACAATAGAGAAATAGTCATAGAGTAGGTAACAGTAGGGTGCTCAAATTATACCGTAAAGACTAACCCCCTCATTCATAAACGTTTGCTAACTTAACAAGCCGCTAATAATTGGTTGTCCCTTTCGGTCTTAACAATGTGTCCATAAGAGCAAAAGGGACAAACAATTATTAGCGGCTTGTTAAGTTAGCAAACGTTTATAAATAAGGGGTTAAAACGCCAGCCGTGTGGTGACCGCAATAAGAAACATTTGTCACCACCCCAACTCCTCCTGCGGGTGCCGTAAGAGTCGACTAAGGGATTGAAGTGTCGCTGACCATTATTTGATAAAAGATTGATGATGGGCAGAAGCGTCAACATAGTGGACACATTACTGCGATCGCCAATCCGCTTGCCCAGCGTGGCGATTATGGTTATTTTCCTCCTAATGCGTTTATACCCATAGTTAATAGGAGAGGGCTATGATGGTGATGGTGACTAAAACGTGTCGACAATTACGTCCAAAGTGAAATATATCGGGGGGTGGCAGACCTAGTGTTGGTACTAGTAGCCCTAATATTTTTGTCGTTTTTTTTATGTAATAACCGTATAACTTACATAACTTATGAAAATGTTAATGTTGCTATGCCCATCAGGATTCATGTTTCACATGTAATATGTTGTCCATGAGTGCAATTTCAATAAATAAATGATAAATGATGATAAACATTTGTGCATATTTTTTATTTGCCAAAATAGTTGTGCATCATGTAAATTGTCCTAAATACAATTTGTGCTTAATAATTCGATAATAATTAAACGTTTGTTTTCGTTTCAATCTGCGGCGTACCTTAACGTATTTTATAATCGAGGTATACTTTTTTTTCTTCGGCTGCACCTACTTGTAATAAACATAGTTATATTTGAAAAGAACTCTTAAAGTATGTTCATACATAACTAGGTATATTATGAGGTACCTAAGGGAAAAACCTAACAGCGGATTGCTAATGAAACTTGAAGTTAAAACAATAGGCATACATAATACAAACACTTTATTTGCAGATTTGACTAATACTCATATAATATTTTTTTGGTTCTTTCAGTCTCAGAAATAAGCTTTCAAAATTTTTCCCTTTCCTTAATAGGCACCTTGTATATAGGATTCATGTTTATATAAATTGTAAAAGGTAGGTAGTAAAAAGATAATCCACCGTTTCAACTTATACATTCAGAATTAAAATTAACGTTAAATAACGATTTAAGACACAAGTAATGATCACGTTAAATGCAACCTATTTTAAATGTCAAAGCGAATGTTAATTATCCTTTATCCTATAATCGATTTTAATTAAAGAGAAAACTTTTGTCATTTCCATTCGGCACCGACATTACAGATTACAGACTAATAGAGCAGATACGCAATGATTTATACTGTAATGTAGGTATATTTTTTCAATACAGATGATGCTTTTTGCTTTCGGAACATAGGCGGGCCATCTGTACTTAAAAACGTAGTCCTCTAATCCAAACCTTTCTGTAATCGGAACGGCCTACTACTAAGTGGGCTACTTTTAAACTCACTTTTTACAGAAAATACTAGGTACTAGGAAAAATTCGACACGAAACATTTTTTGACATTAAATAGCACCCGACAAAATAATATGAGTACAAGACTTTACCAATGAGTTTTTCAAAAATGTATGTACGAAATATCATTTGATATTCACAAGTGCTTTGCGGTGAAGGAAAATATCGTGAGGAAACCGGCATGCACCTGCGAAGAAATTCAAGGGTGTATGTGAAGTCCCCAACAAGTACTGGGCCAGCGTTGGGACCACGCAAAATAGGCACGTTTGATGTCGAGTTGCGGAAAGATGGCCAGAATACGACAACAACAACAACAAGACTTAAGAAAGTTTGTTATTTATTTATTTTATTATTTATTTACGTTTTATTTTTATACTAATTACGCATTTAAAATGTTGTAATATAATTGAATTTTGGATGAGGTTAGCTCAGGACCGGGACCAGTGGCGTACAAGAAGAGAGGCCTATGCTCAGCAGTGGGCAAATAACGGCTGAATATGATGATGATGAATATAATTGGGTTTAATTCATTAAAAGTACTCTAAGTTATCTGGTGTACTATAATCCGAACGCTCTATTAGTCCGACTAAGGTTATTTTTTTAGGGCTCGGATTAATTAAAGATCCTGCTGTAATCTTATGTTGAATGTCGTATCTGACATTTTATATCATCTGTGCAAATATTATCATCATGAAATTGATGTCAATTTTCTGCCCGAATTGAATTTGCTGCCGATGCCGGCGTATAAAATAATTACGTTAAAACTGTTTTGAAATTGTTTCGATAGTGGAAGCATGCTATTAGAGTCTATTATAAGGAGTTATACAAAATAATGACGTTATACATAATATAATTATGATCAGATATTTTTGAGAACGGTGGCCGGCGCTTTCTGAAGGCGACTGTACTGTGAGTGCTGTTTGTGAAAAAAAACCGTAAATGTACTTCAGTAATTACCAGCATAATATTTTCTTCGGTTACCGCGAGGATTACGCATGAAATAAAACTATGAAAACCACCCGCAGACCACGCACCCTGTAAGTGTTCGAAACGTCGGAATGACGTTAAAATTAGTTAAAATACGAGTTCCGTTTTATTTCATAATTACCAGCATTTAAACTTTTATTATTTCGGTATATTTCGTGTTTTTCATATAACTAGTAGGAAAACGCCTATGAAATTGGCGTTTAGTATGGATAATTTTCTGAAAAGTCTATTTTCCATACAATGAATTTTGTGTATATTTATTTGATGTCAAAGTCAAAGTATACCAAATTTTGCCGGTACTATTAGACACTTCTAAGGCATGCTTTGTATATCTTCATTTCAAAAAACAAGGTACTATCACACATTTGTACCTATTCCAAACATATGAACCGGCAGTAGGTATATGGCAATAAGTTGTTTTCAAAGCTTATTTTAGAATATCACTTAAGAAAAAAAACAATTATTAGTGTGAAAAAACTTTTGTTTCACAATGCACTGTTGAAAACAATAGTACATTGTGCATCGAGGGAGGTAAGTACGGAATTACTAACGAGAGTGTTAGAAGCCCGACGCCGTAGGCGGAGGGCTTTTAATGACTCGAGTTGGTATTCCGTGATGCATACAATGTTTTTCATCACACTTGCGGACAAAAAATAAGTTTTAAGACAAAATATTATTCTATGAAGTACTGATATTTCTATTACTCCCTAGGGAATTTCACATTTCTATTACTCCCGCAACGCATGCAAGCAATGGCGCGCTTAGACAGCAAGTGTGATGAAAAGAACATAGTTTCTCTTTATATAATAAAATTAGGGATCAACTAAAGTCTATGACCAAAAACGCCAATTTCATAGGTCATGACCTATATATATAATATGACGGAAAATAGGACCCAATATAATATATAAAGTTATAATACTTACCAGTATTATAACGTTTGTAAGTAACCTTTATCTTAGCTGACAGCTTTTGCAGCAGTGCTTATTTCTAAGCACTATACCTAATAATCGTTTTATTTTGACTCAGGATTACTACAGCCGCCGTGCAGCCTCTACAAATAATCAAGTGTCTATAATATCACATAAAACATATTACTGTACAAAATAAAACCGGTCACTGAACTGTGACGTCACCAAATTAACACAAATTATAACCGACTTTATCACCAAGCATTAAGGTGCACGTTAATTAAAACGAATGGGCCACGCGTTGTCACCATTTGCTTAACAATAAAGAATTGCCTTGTTCTGCTAATTCCTGTGTTTTTCCGATTTTAATGGATATTAACTGCTTGTGTTTGTTTACAGGTACGTATCGCTGAAATGGCGTTTTATGGGTAACGAAGAGTGCTGCGGTAGTATCTTGAAGGTACAGCAAAGGCTGCGAAAATATAATAAGATATTATGTAATACGTGTTATTATTATTGTAGATAGAAAATTGGCCGCATCGACCGGTTGCGATCTATTGTGGCAGCCCTGTTTTAAAGTTCATTTCTAATACCCATTGAGTCTAGGAAGTTCCAGATTCTTTGGGCTGTAATATTCTGTACGTCGTGAGGTTGAAGTACCTGCCTACCTAGGTGAATACTTCTTTTGTACATTAGTGGTCCGCAGGAGCAGAGGATGTGCATAGCAGTTTCCTCTGATTCCTGGCAGAACCTGCATGTCGGTTCTTGACTTACCCATTAGAAACATATGTTTGTTTAACTTGCAGTGTCCAGTTAGAGTTCTGACTACTGAACAAACTTGTTATCTAATACGTGTTATGACCAATTCAATAAATTCGCGAGCATAATTTTGTACCGTTTGGCGTAGAGACTTTAGGTTCATGGGGCCCCAGCTCACGCAAATTGTTTTCTAAAATCGCGTAACGTCTGGTTGATGTAACTAAAGACCAAAGAACTGGCGACTTCCTCGAACAAGGCATCGGTATTGCGATGTAGCGGGGAAATTCCGCCAGCATCCGTTACAATGCCACAAGGGCCAATTTTATGATAATATCTTTTTAGTCATGACGTGAACAGTAGATACCTACTTAGGGTGCGGCTCCACTGACGCGGAGCTGTGCAAAATTGACCAATTACATTCGTCAAATTCAAAATTCGAAACACTGTGATGCGGTTTCATTGGCCGAGCTCCCACAGCTCCGCTCTTCTCCATATCAGTGGAGCCGCACCCTTACTTTTGTACTAACTTTCTCAGGCCAGATATTTTTGCGTCCTTTGCCGTGTATATTTTTGCTGATGACTATATGTATTTATTACCTATGAAGGTTGCGTGAGTATTTTCCACATACAGCTTTTGCACTAATCAGCTATTGCCTATTCGATTTCGTTTGTTCATTAATGTAACTAACTGCACTAACGTTACCTAGAATAATATCATAATAATCGTCAGAATTCTAAATATATTTATTCTATCAGTTTAATCGTTTCAAATTGATTCAACACTATCTACCCAACCGATGGTAAAATCACATCGCTCAAAAAACAACTTTTGCCCCGAGATGACCAAAAAATTATAAAATAACATTGTCAATTTTTTTTCACAAGGATTTATTATATTATTCATAAAACAATTAATTAAAACATATGTGTACCTATAGATATTCTACTGATGTTAATAAAATATTGTTCAAAGCGTAATTAATATAGGCCCTCGGACCTTCCAATTATGGGGCAGCTGTGACTTTGAGATGGTGACTGCGCGCTAAATGACTACACTAGTCGTATACCCTTGGCATATTAATTATGGCGAAATTGAGTAGGGATGACAATAATTAAACACCCAATCATTTTGTCACTTTTGGTTGCTATGCTTACCTTACGATAGAGAACAGAAGAGGAAACATGTTGGGGCACCTGATACGTCATGACGACTTTACAAAGAAGGCAAAATTAAAAAAAAGAAGATAAAGAGGAAAGCTAAGACGTGCATTTTTAGATCAAGTTAAAGTAGTGACGTATCAGGAGCTCAAAACAGTAGCAGAGACAAGGACAGAGTGGCGAGAACTCCACTGACAAGAGCAACGCTCTTAAATTTGTGATGATGATGCTTACCTACGTGGTATACAACAACCTATCAGACAACAACTTGACCACTTTTAAAGTTGAATGGCATCTTCGTTAGGCCTGCAGTATGCTTTTGCACATGATTGGTATGTCAGTATGTAGCCGCGAGATAGATTTAATCTTGAGTTAAAATTATGCTGCGTAAGCTTTGGTGGAATGAAACAAACGATTTTATTAATTACAAAAGCGCCTAGCCTTATAAAGGATTTCATATATTAGAGAAATTCGATGCGTCAGCTGAGACTGACTTTCTAAATCCAATATGTTCGGAAATAATCGCTTCAGAATACTAAAAACTTGTCCCCCCCTCTAACTTTTGATCCGTCAGTCCAAAAATCATGAACAGTGGGCTTATAGAATAATTTAAAATAAAACTATTTCGAACATAATCGGTCCAGATAGTTGAAATTACTCAATTTATGTAAGAATATCCTACAATAAATATGTATTGAAAAAAACAAAACAAAAATAAGTTGACTTTATAATATTAACATTAATGTACTGACACCGATACTTTAATGTTAATATTATGACGCACTGTACTTTAATGTTAACATTATGATACAGCCACAGATCTTCTCTTAATATTATTTCTTAATATTATAGGTACATTAGCGCTTCTGAATATATAATAGGATAATTATGATATGGAAGTAGATAAAAAATAATATACGAGATCCGACAGGCGGTTGGCTCATCTTTTCTTTAAATCAAAGTTGAATATAGATGTTAATATAGCAGTATACGAGTACTAAAATTATAGCAGTAATTAATAATACAAATCACAAAATCAATCGAAAATGAAGATGATTGACGCGTCATGTCTAAACAACTTACTCGTTCGAACATCATTAGGCATTACAAAAATAATTAAACCGTACATTCGAATGTCTTGGTGTTTATCACTTTACCATAAAGTCGAGTTTGGTTTAAATCCTAACTTGCGAAAAGTAAACGATGGTTGGCGAGGAAATATCCTTGATCCTTGAACAGTGAATGATCAAAGAATACACAGATTTCTTAGAAATGCTGGAAACGTAAATTGTTTATCACTTTGAAAACTCTCCAAATGCATACATAGGCTAAATAGAAAGGTTTATCTTAATGTTTTATTTTCGATAAGTTTGTCTGACTTGGCTTTAATCTGATATCGTATCACAGCATAAAGTATCAATTCTAGAAATCCATAAATTACCAAACTGATCCAGGTATTAAGGTGGTAAGGTATTCGCTCAATATATCCCCCACTCTACGAAATTCGTTCGTTACACAAAACGTGGTTCGTCGAAATTCAATACAATTCTCAATTCTATTCAATTTTACATGGATTTTTCAAAGTTTATTATTATTACTAAATCTATATATAATATTTTTTTCACCACACTGCACGTAAACACGCTGTTTGTCCTTCAATTTCAGAGCGCAAAACTGTGTTTTAATCTCTAGAGGTTAAAGTATTTTTTTTTAATCTTCTGGATAGACTAAAGCTGATTTGTTTATTTTTTGGAAGTTGAGGACTTGCAAATAAGTACCTTCTAATTTGTTATGTTTGAGTTTTATTTCGCATGTTTCCTCGCTTTAGTGTGGTGAAAAATGTTGTGTTTCACTCGGCAGCAAAGCTTGTTCAACTCTCGTGCCTTAAAACCCTCGCATCGCTCAAGATTCCATTTTATGAACCACTTGCTGCGCTCGTGGTTCAAATTCTGGAATCTTTCGCTTGCTCGGGTTTCAATACTTGCACGAGAGTTAAACAATCACTTTGCTCCCTAGTAAAACCAATAACTATTTTTCTTTTGGGATTCTTACGGGCGCCTTTTTTTCAGTGTTTTGTAATAGTCGCATTGATCTACTAAATTCATCAGTCTTACAATAAGCAGTATCGCAATGACATGAAGCAGAATTAAAATGCTACGCTTCGAGCACGTGATTGGACGATATTGCAGACATATCAAAATAGCATAAGTGAAAAAGAACCGTAAGGATCATCCTACCTAAAATATTGGACTCTGCTTACCTTGAATATTATTTCCTACATCAAGTATATTACGGGCAGGTCAAGTTTAGCACCTTTTCCCAATATTAGTCTAGTAATGTCACTTGCCTAATAATTCTGTTGGTCTAATATCTTCATCTTACATAGTATAGCACTGCCTTGCATAGTTACACACGCATTACCGCATGGTTTTTTTTTTTTATATCACTTTATTATGTATCGGTACGTTTCAACCGCCTAATTTTGGTGGCATAATTTTTCCCGAAGTTTCTATTCGTTACAATGTGCTACTTTGTCATTGGAACCTTACGGTACCTTACAAAAATGACTAAGTATAACATTGAGACGTTAAGAAACTTCGGCAAAAATGATGCCACCAAAATTAGGCGGTTGAAACGCTCAGATATTCACCCAGCGATTTTTTGGTCACTAGCGATCGCGACTTCTAGCGCTATCTCTATCACTGCAACGAATGCGTAATTGGAGTGACAGTGACAAATGTTCGTTTACGATTATCAAAGTCCGTGTTCGGCCTTCAGATCCAAAAGGAGTACCTAAATCGCACCGGTCGTTGCCAGGGAAAGATTAGGGTATAAGATCTTAAATCACAAATAGAACGCAATTGAATTTAAATTTATAAGTCGTCAGTCATAATTACTTCGTTTGTGTGCCAATCTAAATTAACAATTGTTTTAACTTTACAGACGCGGCGTATTCAACGTGATTCGTATAATTTTGAAGCAAGATTCGAATTTTGGGATTTGAATCGTCTTTAATTGCTCGTCAGTTGTTTCATTTGGATTATTGTAGATAGTATTCAGAGAGCTAAACAAGTTGGGTGATCAAAGAGATATATATTTAATTATAAATACAAGGTATAATTTGTATGTATGTGTTCAATTGGACCGGTTACTTGGGACATTAACAGAAGTAGTCTGGTATATAAGCTTATGTTAAATTCAGAATACTTTTTTTGTTTCTTACATAGTAAATAAATAGGTAAGTGTGAGAGAATCTTAAGAATAGCATAAAAGTTCATTTCAAGTAACTGACGATACAAGTACAAATTTAAAATAACATTAGGAGGTAATAAAAGGTTGCAAAATACACCCGTTTAGTCATTAAACTTATTTTTTAATAATTAAATAACAGTATCTATCATTGTGTTAAGACACTATCTTAGTCTTAGACAAATTACTAATTATATTTAACCTAAATACCCTACCTTTAAATTTAACGCAAAACACATACAACGCCCTGTATGTAGAACCTAATAAATAACTATTCGGATTGGTGGGAAGGATTCCAACTCATGACTACCAGTGTCACAGGAAGGCGGCCTAGGCTATGAAGGTCGATTAAATAAAGTGGGATTAGTAACCAGTTACAATCTAGCTACTAGCAATTAAGGTACCTAAATAAATCAATTTCCTGCAATTAAACAATATAAAAATCTATTCAATTTCTAAACCAAATCAATCAATAATTGCACATACCTAGGTCAACAGACCAATTAAAACATGTAAAAGAAACAATCTGTTCGGAAAAAAGCCGTTTAAACACGTTCTATTTGCAAAAAATACCGTTGCGAATCTAACGCGTGTTGCGTTATTCCATTTGAATGTTTTGGAACGTCGGAGGGCAGCGCTTCAAACCGATATAAATTGACTGTACGATTTAGTTCATTTTTAGGTAACTATAATAGATCGATAGACTCCCATTATAAGCTCTTGGTATTTTATTTATACAAAGCAATACATACAGGTAACTGACTCTTCGTTATACAGTGTGTTACGTGATACAGGCTTTTATTGAAACCGAGGAATGCGATGTAGATTTTTAGCTAAACCATGCGCATTATTTGATTCCAAACTCTAATTTTAAAAGTAATTAACTTTCTAAGAAAAAAATACTGAGAAGCAAAGTACTTCAAAATGAATCGTTAATTTGCACTTGACAATGACAGATCGCAGCCACTCGCAACGTTTGACAACTAAGTAGTACGAGTACACGCGTTACATTAATCTTTAGGAGGAAATAATCTTGATTGTACGGTCAATTTAAATATTTGTCAAATGTTAATACTTGAAAACGATTTCTAGTACCTAATGTGTATTATTATCCATTTTCGTAAAACCCCAAGTCTAGGTAGCACCCTGTATATTATATCCATCCACATCTAGTGGTTGCACTTACCGTGAGACTAGATTGATTGTAAGAATGTCCCATGATATTATTTATTAATAAATAAGCAGTCTAGCGGGCTTCTTGGCAATAAATCTTTTACGCGGCGGCAAGCATTAAGAATAACGCAGCAAATACACGTGCTCTTGCATAACAGGTAATCGCTTATGCCGTGTAACAGATTGCGTAACTTCAGAGAAAATAGCCATTTGATGACATTGGCCTTAGTGAAAGTATAGCCTAGAAATAACTAACGGCTATGCAGCCTATCCTTCTGATGATAGTATCTCGGGCACTACCGCTTGTACTTAAAGATTTGAAGCGTGTAAAAGAGAAGTTACCACATATACGGGTTCGAATCCCGGCGAGGGCATTATTTGTGTATTTATTTATCACAAATATTTGTTCCTTGGTCATGGCTGTCTATGTATTTAAGTCTATCTATATGTATCTATCTATCAGTAAATCTAATATCGAGACAAGATCTGATACTACGCGCGACGTGTTTCGGAGAGCCTGGGTCTCCATTATCAAGCACTGAGCCCGCGTTCACCCCAAGCGACCCGCGAGTCGAGTCGAATCGCGAGGCGTGAACGCGTGTTTACTCGTAAATACACGTGAGCTTAACCGTTTAATTATATGTATAGTTATTATGTCTCACGAAATTCAGATCAGTATGCTTAGCACATGATTGGAGCGACAGTATCTCGCTGCATAACAAAAGTAACGCGTAACAAAAGTGGGACGTATAGTTTATCCGTCCCTCTTTTGTTAGTATAGCTAGTAAAGGACGGGAGATCTATCTCGCGGCGACATACTGTCGCACCTATCATGTGCTAAGCCTACGGTATGCTTAGCACATGATTGGTATGTCAGTATGTCGTCGCGAGATAGATTTTGGATCTTTTACTAACTATATGAATAAAAGAGGGATAGATAGTTTATCTCGCGGCGACATATTGTCGCACTAATCCTGTGGTAAGCCTACTGACGTTTGTGATATTATAACCAAGGCCAAGTGCCCCCCTAAGGCACATTTTTTTTATTGTCACAACAAAGTGGCTCCACTGCATCTAATCGCAAGTGAAAAGTAGAGCCCAAATCGCGGCGGCAACGAACAGGAGACCTGCAGTAACCTGTCAGTTGCCACCACCTTGCTGGCCCGCTAGATGCTTCTTCACGCTTCGTTTAAAGGGTCCCAACTTATACGTATGCGGAACACATGTGCCGGTAAAGAATTCCACTTTTTAATAGTCCGTCAAATATATGAAAAGCCAAATATTTAACGAACTTAAACCACCACGTCAAAACATTTTATCTTTAAGGGTACGGAACCTTAAATACCGAGGATTATGTATACAAGTTTGTAGAGGATTTCAATAATTGAGCACAGTATATTTTATTTATTTAGCGGTACTTGTTAAATTCTGCTGCCTGAGGCATTTATTGGATACTGTTCAGATTGCTGACGATTTAACGAGCCGTAATGTTGCAGATTAAAGCTTCAGGGTTCGGTTTCAATAACGAACAGAAATCTACATTGTTACTATCAAACCGGGACTTAATTGTGTATCATCATCATATCTGTCGAACGACGTCCACTGCTGAACATAGGCCTCCCACAAAGATTGCCACAATGACCGGTCCTGCGCCACCCGGATCCAGCGGACTCCTGCGACCTTCACCAGGTCATCGGTCCACCTTGGGGGGCCTACCCACGCTGCGCCTTCCGGTACGTGGCCGCCACTTAAGAACCTTCCCGCCCCAACGGCCATCGGTTCTACGTACAATGCGCCCCGCCCACTGCCACTTCAGTTTAGCGATTCGGAGCGCTATTTCGGTTACTTTGGTTCTGCTGCGGATGGTCTCATTTTTAATCCGATCACGCAGAGAGACTCCTAGCATAGCACTCTCCATTGCCCTTTGGGTGACTTTGAGCCTTCTTATGAGGCCCATTGTAAGCGGCCACGTTTCAGTACCGTATGTCATCACTGGCAATTGTGTATATGTTTCCAAAATTACCTGTGACTTCGAGCACAGTATTGCGCACGTGGTCGCAGTGATATTGTACACTCCGTTTGAACCAGGCCTACAACTAGCGCGTTCGGTTCGAACTGTCAGTGCCACCCCGGGGAGTACATCAGCTATGCTATTCTCTTATTCACACATTCGACGCTGCGTTCATCAACGAGCTCGACGACGAGACAGCCTTCACTTCGACGTCGAGCGCAGCGCTGCAAAATACGGTATTCACTAACGTAGAACAGCTCGTCGTCGAACTGTAGGCGGTAACTCTAGCCGCAGTGTAGTTCCAGCTCACGCCGCATTCGTCGCCGAGCGCTAGTGTCGCTTAAAGTGCATTAGTGAATACCATTTTTAGGCTCGACGCTGCCGCAGCGCTAACACAGCGCTGATAGCAAGGCGGTTTCCTTAGTGAATAACTGAGTAGGGCCTCACGGCGAGCGGCGACGCACGTCGCGCACTCGCGAATGTTGTTCGTCGAATATCTACGCACTAATTCGACTGCTGTCAGAGAATGATGACAACAATGAAGAATAGCATTGCGCGGTGGGAATTTGAAATTAATGGTATCGTCGCAAGAGTCATTATTTCTTTAAACGGGTTTTTGGAGATTCCTGTATTTGTACTAATATTGGTATTCTATGTTAGAACTTAGCAAACCCGGGTCAGATTCGGATCAAAGAAAGAGACGGAAGGCTCAGGCTACATCGGCGACACACGATAAAGCAGGACAGCAATATTACCTTCGTGTGTTCGAAGAATTTTTTAAGTTCAAACGGAGTGTAGGCGTATGATGGTACCGCGTCCAATCGTTTGTCGTCGTTGCTGTCACGTTCTAACAAGTATGTAAGTGCGAATGTGACACGTAGCACGATGAATATAAAATGGGTCCATAATAAACCACCTGATTGTACTTTTTGAAGATTTGCCCTAGGGAATGAGCCCCACTCCAAAGCTAGAATAAGCTTGAAAATAGGGTGAGTGTTCAGTTTTTGAGTTTTCACCGTTATCGCCACACGTGTAATTTTCGCACTTATTTTTATAATTGTGTAATAATCGTCATATCCGCAGCAATATATGACGAAAATCCGTCATCATAGGTACTTAGCACTTCTTGACTTATATTTTCGTAAATATCGTGTTAGACACGATATTGTACTTATATCTTGGGCCATCTTTCATAATCGACCTAAGTCCCACGGCAAGCTCAATTAAGGCTTGTGATGTGGGTAACCAAGCGACGATATATTGAATAGGTAGACACATACAGATACTTAAATACATGTCAGCTATGACAAAGGTACAAATATATGTGATAAATGAAAAATTTGTTTTAATCTTAAAGCATTCAAATTGAAAATTTGTCTCCAAAGCACATTCGGCATAAAACATTCAAGCTTTCGCAAGCATAACCTCAAAATCCCGAGCATACATAAAACAAGGTATTATGTCAATAGTAACCTTTCTGCTTCAATTTTATTTACATTGCCGAGTGTGCTCTGGCACGATCACTAGTACAGTCTATTGTAGACTTTATCACCAAACGATAAGAGTTAAAACATGTATATTCGTAGCGGCAATGATTGAGTTGTTTTTGTTGGGGTCAGATTGCTTAAAGGTTGAATGGGGTATCCATGAAAGGTATTAGTCTGAATACAATTTTGAGATGCTACCTTGATTTGCTTTTAGTCAAAATAAAACCGAATCAAGATAATTTTCAAAATTGTAATCTACCTCAAACCGCTCAGGCTTTAAAAATAGCTCGACACCATCAAGTACCTATACAGGATGTTTCACTGTTGAAAACCTCAGAAGCCCTATGTGTAAAAAATATGTACGCCCTAGATGTGCGATCCCATATAAAATATCCAGATCTCGCAACCAAAAAACAGTACATTTTTCAGGATTTCGGGTTTGTTTTCATAGTAAAGCTGTTCATGATGACACCTCTAAAGTTGCAGGCTCTATGATTATACC
This sequence comes from Thaumatotibia leucotreta, assembly GCA_025490895.1. Classification (NCBI taxonomy): domain Eukaryota; kingdom Metazoa; phylum Arthropoda; class Insecta; order Lepidoptera; family Tortricidae; genus Thaumatotibia; species Thaumatotibia leucotreta. The sequence continues at coordinate 3,484 of JALPQI010014213.1, read as the reverse complement.
CTGTTATGTCCTTAAACCGCGTACATACGCGCCAGTGACAACCGAATCCTTATAATTACGGTGCAATACACAGCGATCGTCAACCAGCCTGCTAAGCGTTGCGATTATTATATACCCCCAAAATTTGGGAAGGTATTTATCCCAATGAGGACATTTCCGACTGTAATTTTGTTATGCTTAAAAAGGCGATAAAACAAAGTTCCATTTATTTCCAGTTAGTTCATTAAAAGCAACTAACACATTGATACATCAGTATGTATCAATTTGTGAGTTGCTATGAACAATAAAACCTGAATTGTTTACGCTCGAAATATTTTTCACACACAAAAGCGTACCTTGTTATTTTAAAACGTTGTTTAATTGTAAATAAACAAGTTCTCGTAAAAATATTTTCTAAATAAACTTATAGGTAAAAACAGGATATATTTGGCTATAGTGTTCAAAGTTTTCCCTAAAGGTCGGATGGGAAGGGAGGAGAGTGGTTTAGTGTTACACTTTTCCGTCGCGTAGTCTGGGAGCGCTAGGTTCTGGCAGCTCGGCCTTCGGCCTCAAGCGCGCTAAGGAGCAATTCTCGGCCTTCGGCACTACGCGGATCTGGGCTTTCGGCCTTCACGGGTTGTCAAAACGAATCTGGCGACTTCCTCGCACAACGCAGCAGTATTGCGATATAGCGAAGAAATCCTTTAGTACCGTTGATAGCCAAAGTTTCGTAACCGGCTTCGAAATGGGAATAAAATCCCAATAGGTAACCGGCTGTGAATCGGGACTTATCATTACCGATTTGTAACCAGGTTTGTACCAAATCTGGCTACGAGATGAGAAAGTTATTACCATTTCATAGCTGGCTACCAGGTGGGAAACCATATTTCCCATTTGGCAGCCAGCTACCAAATCTGGCTACCAAACGGTACTAAAGGGAAGAATGCCGCCAGCATCCTCGGTACAATGGGAGAAGGGCCAATCTTAGATATGGGATGAAATAGTTAAAAAAAAGTTATTTAAACATAATACATCTGTACTACATCGTCTGTAGAGCTATCGTAAAAGTTTATGTGATAGTTCAGTTTTTAATGGCTCATTCCATATCTTTATGTAGTAAACTTTTTAAAGTAAAGGCTTCACAGATATTTATGTAATAGTTCGTATCAACTTTATCTTGTATATTTAGGTTCTTTACTTTGTATTAGTACTTATTCAATATATTTACTAAGAATGTATTACCTACCTACCTGAGATAAAAATCAAATGTGTCTGAATTCTATATAATATTTTTACAAAATTTTGGTATTCATTAAGATATTTTCATTAACTATGTTTGTGCAAAGACACTAAATTCTTGGTTTCCACGGACAGAATTTACGATGCAATTCTGCTTTCAGTACACTGACTTCCGCGATTGCATGCCACATTGTTGCAACTCGGATACTTAGCTTTATAGAGCTCTTCGACTTTTCAACTATATAAAAATCTTAATTTTATTATTGTTCCGACCACATATGACTCAAGATCAATTATATGAAGATGCGATTTAAATATGTACTTATAATTTGATTTTTAACCGACTTCAAAAAGGAGGAGGTTTACAATTCGTCGAATTTTTTTTTTTGTGTATGTTCCCCGATTACTCGAAGACGCGTGGACCGATTTGAAAAATTCTTTTTTGTTTCAAAGGGTATACCTTCTAGTTGGTCCCATTGTCACCGAATTCAGATTTGATGATGGGATCCTGGAGAAATCGAGGGAACTCTTCAAATGTTGTAGGCACACATGACATTTCATTTTATCCGACTTCTAAGAAATCTGTAAGATAACTAGCCATAATATTTTATTTCAATGAATAGGCTAAAAGGTTTAAAGGTTTGGGTAGGAAATCCTAAGAAGTAGGAACTAAAATTATTTTTTACTTTTTAGTTCCGGCAAATTTTTGAAGGCGGTTTTATTTTTATTTTAAAATATTTTATGTAAGACACTAAACTTTTTGTGTCAATAAGCTGCACTACTTTATAATATATTTAGCAGACCAGGGTGCTTAGACAAGTTGCCAATCGCTAACGCTTAATTAATCGTCAATCGTAAATGAAAGGCAGCTAACTGTCTTTGTCGCACTAATACGATAGAGTGACAGAGAGGGAAAACAACGATGCGCTACTAAGCGTTAGCGATTGGCAACTTGGCTAAGCATCCAGCAGGCCTAGTCAAGATGTAATTCCGCAATCGTATACGATAAGCGAGAAGTCACGTGACCATAATAATGTGTGCAAGTGGTCACGTGACTTTTCGCACGAATCTGTCATTCTCATACATTTATTACTTACCGCTTTATCTTATACGATAGCAGAATGGCATCTTAGTTAGGTCGCTGCTATGGTAAGCATCCCCTAAAAACAGTGAACTTAGCGCAAGAGTAAGGCCACAGTGTCTTTTGGGCGAATCCTCGTCTAACTTTATATTCAACAGTGTAAAGGAGGGTGGGCAAATTGGCCTATTAACCAATAACGACAAACGGTATGCCTCTGGATAGCTTATGTTAAGCTCCGTAACTTTTACTATGGCAGGAACTTCGAAATATGTGTGTGAAAAAACTTAATAGCACTTAAAAACTGGTAGTTACAGAGTATTTAACTATCGCAAGTGTTCGTGATTGACAGTTAGTGACCGTCATTATTATTGGTTCCTAATAAGTCATAAATTAGTAAAGTGTTTAATTTCCGCAAACATGTCGTAGTCTCGTAAGATACTCTGTTTATGTATATAAAAATACATTTAAGGTTCATTGTATGTTGTCCATAAAATATTCAAAGGTGAATATTACGAAATAAATGTCTCATTGGTAAATGATTGTTTTAGTTATAACTTTTTTTCTCACAGCTGTTAGACCGCCTCTGCCTAAACAAAAATTGTAGAGTACAAAACAACCTTTCCAAAAATATATAGTTTGTTAATATTGGTTATTAGGCCAGGGTCCATACAATTTTGCCCATGAACAAACATAGAGGTTTGTTACTTATGACGAGGCTTGCGGAATCATTCACTGATAATATGTATGAGACGAAGCTGGTTGCGTTTTTTTTTTTTTGAGTCATTTTCTGTATTATTGCGTCATTTTCTATATATTTTTTCCAGTTAACTGTATAAAACCATTTTATTGATGTTTGAGTGATTATATGAGGTTAATACAACAGAAAAAAGCAGTCAGTAGTTCACCGAGTTCCCAATATACTGTACTAAGGTAACTAATAGGCTTTGTTTGAAAAGCGAACGCTTGTAAGATATATGGGTGTGCCTTTCTGCCAGATGCCATCATTTTCCGCACCCGAACTGGCAAGGAACTTGGCAGACATTAATTCAGTCAAAACTACGAACAAATAAAACATGGAAGCCGCACGCCATACTAAATTGCCTTTTAAAAACGGTCCTGAATTTTACATGACAAATGTCTTCAATGCGTCACGGTAATGAATTTCAATATCAACCTATAAAAAAC
>JALPQI010014212.1:0-34398 GCA_025490895.1 Thaumatotibia leucotreta | reverse complement strand
GCCCCCCTGAAGGCTTAGGATGGTACCGTGTTTAATCGCTGTTTCCGTCACGTTTTACTAAGTATGTTAGTTGCTAGTGCGAAACAATGACATATAAGTAAAGATACGTTATACTCTAACAAAATGAGCGAAATAAATACTTCACATCATACACCTACGATTTATTGATAGTTGACATACACCTATCTTCATACTTCAAAATGCGTAAAAGAGATGGCAAAATACATATACTCGTATTTATTAAATAAAAAAGAGACAACTAGCATTTGACAATTGCGCGTGCATTCTTAAGGTTGTTATTGATAAACATTGTTTTATCTCTGTTACTCTTGATCTTAAACAGCATAAGCTTGTCTTTTTCTCGAAGTCTTACAAAAAAGTCAAAATGGCGTCCTACTTATTTTCAATAAATAGTAAAATTGAAAAAAATATATAATTCAGTTTAATTGCGCAGGATGTTTGATGTTAAGGGCATTTTTGCATTTTATTTCGTAGTTTTCACTATTGTATAACATAAAATGACATTTTAGGGCGCAGTTCATGTGATTTGCGACGACTCGGCAGTGGTACACACCTCACGGTGGTCTGAGTAGAACTAAGAGCGATTGTTAGAATTAACACAATCTGCGCGCTTCAATTTTAGAGCCGGTGTAACATATCTTTACTTATTATATCATTGGTGCGAAAGAGACGCGTAGCACGATAAACGATAAACACCTGACCACATTAAGCCACCTGGATGCTTAGCCAAGTTGCCAATCGCTTCCGCTTAGGTAGCATATCGTAGTTTTCCCTCTCTGTCACTCTGTCACAAAGACAGGCAGCTGCCTTTCGTTTACGATTGACGATTAAACGTTAGAGATTGGCAACTTGTCTAAGCACCCTGCTCAGATATTTCTGAGCTTAGATATTTATGTCATGATGGTCGCTCCAATATACGAGTACATATATGATGGCGACTGTAACATGGTGTGAGGTGATGGAATGTTTCCCCAAGTTTTTAAGTTTATTTTCATCACACTTGCTGTCTAAGCGCGCGATTGCTTGCGCGCGTTGCGGGAGTAATAGAAAAGTGAAGTTCCCTAGGGAGTAATAGAAATGTCAGTACGTCATTTAATAATATTTTTCATCACACTTGCTGTCTAAGCGCGCCACTGCTTGCACGCGTAGCGGGAGTAATAGAAAAGTGATATTCCCTAGGGAGTAATAGAAATGCCAGTACGTTATGTCATAATATTATGTCTTAAAACTTATTTTTTGTCGGCAAGTGTGCTAGAAGTACATTGTATGCATCACGGTAGGTATATACTTACCTCCCTTGATGCACAATGTACTAATGTCTTAAAACTTATTTTTTTGTCGGCAAATGTGATGAGAAACATTGTATGCATCACGGTCGGTAAGCGGAATACTAACTCGAGTCATACTTAAAAGCCCTCCGCCTAACGGCGTCGGGCTTCTAACACTCTCGTTAGTAATTCCGTACTAACTCTAAGTACTACTATTTCTAGCAGTTCTTACTCATACTCATGGAGCAAAGTACCATTTATAATGGGAATGGATGCCTATTATATCATATCAGCAAATCGCTGGTAACCTTTAAAAAGCCTTCCCTCTCACATCAAAATGTGATATACACGCCAGTATCTCTACTAATAAGTAACGAAAATAAACCTCATCTGTCACAGTCAGCATAACAGTCACTTAAGGGTGAATAGGCACCTTCTGGGCAAACTCACTACATCGTAGGCCGCGTCTCTGCCATTGGCTAGTCTGTGGCCATGAGTAAGCCCATAAAAAAAAAACAAAAGAAAAACTTTGACAGCATACTCTATGCCCATTTTAGTTGCTGCTGGCGTGGTAGACAAGACAAAACACGACCACTTTAGTGGTCCTTTGGTCAAATGTATAGTTTTATTTACAGATGGACTTATTGGCAGTAAGAGAAGAGCCTTGTGAACCTACCCTCGACGGAGTGCCGAGTGGAGGCACGGCGTAAAGAGCGAATAGTGAATATATTTTAGTTGTTATATGTAAATGTAAGCTACTAGTTCGTTTTTAAGAAACAGACGAATGTACAGCCAAAGACAAAATAAGGTGTACACAAAAATGTTCAAAAATATGTCCTAGTGCACTCTAATTCTATGTAATAAGAACGTCGTAACATATTTATGAGCGGATTCTTTCGTTACCTATTTTTGCACTTAACTGTACACACGTTCAAAAATAAAATGCTTCATAATTTTAGCTGTTTATTATTTTATTTCCCGATGTTTGTTAGGTATACAATTAACAATAATATACATAAAAAGCTCCAACTGTTCCCGCGGGTTTCGCAAGTGTCGATTAAGGGATTGAAATGTCACTCACCATCCATTTATTTATTGAGTATTAATGACAGGCTGCAGCATCATCATAGTGAACACACTATTGCGATCGTCAAGCGGATTAGGAGCGGATCGAGCCCAGCGTGGCGATTATTGGCATTTACCTCTTAATACGTGTAATTATGTAATAGGAGAGCCCTTTGTTCAGCAGTGCACTGAGATAAACTGTAATATGATGATGATGATGATGATGATGATGATGATGATGATGACATAAAGTAATTCTGAAAGGGATAAATTGATAGCAACTGAGTAGGAGTATACATACCTAAAAGCCACCTTAAGAAGATAACCACTGCCAAGTCAAAGTAAAACAGCTGTTCTTTTTTAATGCACAGTTAAGGCAGGGCCACACCAGATGCGTGTAAAGCGTGTACGTGCGCGTGTGCGTGGCGTGCGCGTTGTAGTCTCGGAAATTTGGAAAATCATGTTATGAGTCTTTCCGGTGGACATTTTAAAAGTTAGTAGTAGTAGTAGTAGTAGTAAAACACTTTATTGTACAAATAAATATAGAAAAGTACACAAAACACAAGACAATTGTACAAAGGCGAGCTTATCCCTGCAAGGGATCTCTTTCAGCTAACTTTTGAGTAGTTGAGAGAATAAGAGCAGTGCTAGGCAGACGAACTGTACAAAATTGTAAAGATTAGGTACAGTGAAAATAACTGAATATTATCATCAATTTTATAATTATATATATATGAAAAAAAAAACTATTGTTTTTATCTAACTCTTATCTACTATACTTATTACTCTATTGTTACATAATAAAGATATTATACCTACATACATATAATATATTTATAAATACAATACATACATAATATATAGTATATATAAATATAATATATACATATACTATATATACACATACATATAATTATACATACAGAGATTCGATAAAATACCGCGTATATCATTTGGATTCGTCTGAAAGCCACAATTTATTTAAATTAGCTTTCAGCGATGCCACTGACTGACACTGTCGGAAGGAGGGTGGCAACGAATTCCATAGCTTTACCGAGTATACAGCAAAATACTACTAGACTACTAGTTAATCTATGAGAGTTAATTTTCTTATTAAACCCTTATTGTCATTTAAAGGCACTCCTTTCCTATTGAATTGTATGATAAAATCACGACTACACTCCTACCAGTTGCTTACTATTGGCCACAGGAAAGAGGGGCTCTACAGTTCAGCTGAACACGCACTTTTTCTTTCCTGTGGTCGATAGTTAACACACAGACAGGTAGTAATGATTTTTATCATACAACGTAGTGAAAAAGGAGTACGTCTTAATGAACATAAGGCTTTCATAAGAAAATCAAGCTGTATAGGCCTTAACTTTTAGATTGTCCATCGGAAAGATTCCGAACATGGGTTTGCGTGTGACCCATTTCAGAGTAGATGGCGCACCGCTTGCACGTCTCGTGCACGTGTACGCCACGCAACCGGTGTGCCATCTAATATGGCTTTTACATATGCTACAACTTGCACGCTACGTACACGCATCCGATGGCCTTCAGAAACCTAGAGCTTGCTGTGTGTGTGCATAAAAAATACAACATAAAATGATTAATAATTAGTTTAAATCTCGTACCTTTAATTAGGCTAGGATTCAAAACTTCCTGAGCACTAAATCGAGTGAATTCAATTCATTCAACGAGAAACCTCTTTTTCCTAACTAGTGCAGAAAAGTAAACTTTGCGCGCGCTTCACGTGCGTTAATTACTCTTTTTAAGGCACTTGCTATGAAAATAATCGTTCGATACACGTGTAAAAACTTCTTTTTAACTCGGGTGATTATCGCCCTCGTTTTTTTTGACTTGTAACGAAATGTACTATTTCGCGTTTCATTTTATTCCATTTAAAGAATCCGGTAAATGCATCCATAGTATTTGACATCACTACTAAAATGCTATTTTCCTTCCTATGATTCATTCATTTAATACTCATTGTAGCTATGTATTATGGTGATTATTTCCTTGTCTGTATTATTAATTTAGTCTGGGTTCAGTAATTTTAACTTGAGCATGTCAAAGTGATTTTATTTAAAGTTCATATTAAGTGTTGGTAAGTACCTATCAACTTATTACCGTAACTTGTTGCTGAACGGCTTTTTAACATCTACATAACTGTTATCGATGAGGTACACCCTATTCTCATAAAGATACTAACTTCGTAAAATCAGGTTACCAAGAAGTACGGGACCTATTTAGATTTAGGCTTTGTTTTAATTTTTAAATAACTAATTCTTCATATTCATTGTTTCCTTTGTTCTTTTGATGGGTATACTAAGAACAAGATATAAGAAAAATAATGTATCATTTTAAATATGATGCTCCTAATATGCATTCTTGTAATTTATCTCTAAGTTACAGCAGATTATTTATTTCAACCACTAGGTATAAAACTTATAGATAATAACGGTGTTTAATTGTCAATCTCTCGTTCCTGCTAGAAGAATGTCAAGGTATAGTGATGTGATATACTATTTCAGAGACCATGCTTCATCCAGCGAACATTTTGCTGATATCAGCGCATTTAGCAGCAGCGGTATTTTACCACGAGCCATCCGCGGTCGACCTAAAGGATGCCGAGGCCAGCAGTGCTTATGGATTCAGCTTGGGATACCAGAAAAATGATGCGAGACTAGGTCAGTCTTCTACTATTTAATACGCAGGGACCAGAACCGTTATTTTCTCCATACAAAAATAACGGTTCTTTTTTCGTTCTTCGGTATACTAAATAAATATAAATTCTAAGTTACTTACTTACTCCTTTAATTTAAGAATATGTTGTTGTAAATGACATAAAAATTGAGAAGTACATGTATAAAGAGCACGGATCGGAACTGTTATTTTCTCCATACAAAATAATGTTTTTTTTCGTTCTTTTTCGTTCTTCGGTATATAAATTCTTAGTTAATGGAGTCATTTAAGAATTACATAAAAATTGAGAAGTACATGTATAAAGGGCAGGGTCCGGAACCGTTATTTTCTCCACACAAAAAGAACGGTTCTTTTTTCATTATTTTTCGTTCATCGGTATATAAATTCTAAGTTAATGGAGTAATTTAAGAATTACATAAAAATTGAGAAGTACATGTATAAAGAGCAGGGTCCGGAACCGTTATTTTCTCCACACAAAAAGAACGGTTCTTTTTTCATTATTTTTCGTTCTTCGGTATATTAATTCTAAGTTAATGGAGTAATTTAAGAATTACATAAAAATTGAGAAGTACATGTATAAAGGGCAGGGACCGGAACCGTTATTTTATCCATACAAAAAGAATGGTTCTTTTTTCGTTCTTCGGTATATAAATTCTAAGTTAATGGAATAATTCAAGAATATTTTATTGTAATGTACATAAAATATAGTAGTAAAAATATGTATAAAGAGTATAAAATATTTTAAAATATTGGGCTATTTCGAGGTTTTTGTAAAATTACGGTTCCGGTCCCGGCTAATATGTATTACCTAATAAATAAGCAAAGCGCGGACATTGGATGCAATATAGTGACGCAAGCATAAAACGGATAAGACTCTATTTAAATTTGAGAAATATTAACGTGTTAAAAATAATATACTGTTATATGTATTAGTACACATATTTGTGCATTTGACTGTACTATCAACCAGAGATTTGCTCATTTGGTGTTTAATAAGGAAACATTGAATGTTTATTGCAATCAATTCCATTGATAAAATTAATTTAATTTAATGTCACATTGATCATTTTGAATTTGGTAATAAACTTTGCGTTTCGTATTCAGTTGGTCGCCAACAGAAATATGTATAGGTATAGTACCAGATGTTCATAAATATCAGAATATGTGTCGTAACGCTTTGGCAATAGACATGTGTTCGGATATTTATGACCACCGTGTTCGGTCCAATTCCAATGTATATGATAGCGACTGTATATATGTACAGTGTGTGGCCTTGAACACGGGAGAAAAATGAAATGGGTGACTCCTTAGGCTATCCGCAATAATCCTGTAAAGGTCCCGATGTTTAAAAATTGATAAGTTTGGAGATATTGTTACTCAAAGTTATGGACCCGAAGTACTGGATCTCGGCATCACGATATCGTAGCTTGTCAGTCGCAAGACATCAAGATGTACCGAGTCATTGGTTTTATTTTTACACTAATTTGGTACCTTTTTTTATTAAGTTTTTGTACATTTTTCAATGTTACAAAAATTATAAGTTATTAATAACTTTTAAGTCAAGTAAAAGAACCCATAATAGCAAAATATATATATATATTTTTTATGACTATACTTATGTGGAAATGATTGTTGCTTAGCTTATTAATGCACCATTTAAATTTTCGCCCCGGTTGTAGGCCACACACTGTATTATACGTGGTACTTATTGGAGCGTGTCAGTTAAATTTTCTCTTTCTCTCTGGTCGTTCCCTCATGACTGAGGATCGTGATCCTCATTGGAAAATCTACATTTGGAGTGTATGATTTGCCTCCACCGGGTCCTGTCCATTGCAACTTGTAGGAGGTAGAGTCCCTCAGTTGATCAGTCCATCTGGTCGGAGATCGGCCCCTGCGTTGACCTGTTCCCGACGACATCAACTTTTCCAGGCTTTGATCTCCCCTTCGCAGTATGTGGCCGAAGTTAAATGAAATGTTAATTTAAATTTTACGTTGACACAATGTTTTCGATGCCTGTTTTAAAAATAAACACTGGTGTGTAATAGGGTGGAAGTTATTCATCGGTGTTAGTTAACATACTCATTTCATGAGTAATGGGAAAAACATTTTTGTCCGTAAAGTTTGAATTATTATGAATTCCATTGTTTAAAAGGAAATTGCTCATACAAACTTAATAATCAAGTCGGTACTTAAGTAGTAACTTATGAACATAATAAAAATATATGCTATCCGTTGTTACCTAAGGACAATTATACAATGTAAGTGTAGATATGTACAGTTTTTTAATGATTGAGTTTAGCTATTCTTCAAATTTATGAAAGAAATATATATTATACTATAATCTGTGTAGTAACCTTTGGCAGTAGAAAAGGTGAAAAATCAAAAATGTAAGTGCATATTATTAAACATGAACATCCATAGACAATTTGATTTACCTTTTTTAATGCCTAAGGTTTTGGACAAAGTATCTACAGTCCTTTTCTACTTCATTACAGATCTTTAGATCCTACTAAGTACTGAAATCAAAGTGACTGATGAAATGGTTTCAAATTTTAGAAAAATGTGACTTATATTTATCTTTTATGTGTATGCGATGTAATATCCAAATGAGATCGTTTGTAAAGTACGAACATATCTGACTATAGTCTGCGCGATCAAAGAATGAACTTTTGACAGATATTGATTCATCTTTATTAATATGAGGGTAAGGCTCGCTTAACGTCATATCTATAATGCTCATTTTTAATCTGTAAAATGTTATTTTTTAGAAATCGGCAACTACACCGTGTTTTTATTGTTTCCGTTAAATTGGACAGGTTACTTGGGACATTAATAGAAGTTGCCTGGTATATAGCTTTTGTTAATTTCGTAAAATATTTTTTTTTTCGTTTTCATACATAATAATTGTAATGGCAAGTGTGAGAGAACCTTAAGAATAAGATCTCAGGTGACTGATGGCACATGTCAAAATAAGTAACATTAGGATGTAATAAAGGTTGCAGTACACTTGTTCAGTCATTAAACTTATTCTTTTAATAACTCAATAACAGTAAGAGTTAAGACACTAGTTTCTTAGAGAAATTGATTATTTTTGACCTAAATAAGCTTCCTTTTAATTTATCGGAAATCAATAAAAACACGGTGTATAAGCTTATTACTTTTTTTGTACAGTTATCGGTGCTCCCCGCTACAATACTGACGGGCAAGTCTACCACTGCTCCGTGAAGGACATCATAGAGAAAAAGTGCAATGACCCCGTGCATATCTACTTCAAAGACATAGCGAACCGAAGTGAGTTTTCAATGTCATAGGCATAATTGTGCTATAATAGGGTAGATATATTTTTACGGCGTGCGTTACTTGAATAGTATCCGTTTTGAGGTTTCCGAAACGGGTTTTGAATTTTTTTTTGGTTTATCGCTTTTCAACAATATTTATCGGAAAAAATGAGTTTTTAAATGCTCCCTATGCTTCTGAATAAAATATTCTACAAAAACAACGAAGTAAGATTTTGAATAAAATTCAATGATAAACCTTCATAGACAGCCTTGATACTCGTAAACCTTCAAAAAATATTACCTACAGAAAATTACTCAAGTCCACCTATTCGGAAAACTCAAAACATATACAGTGCCCGGTGCCTCGTCAAAAAACAATCCATATTAACACTATAATGTCATTTCGGTTTCAGCTGTACACAAAAATCAGTATTTTTATTTGGGGGCTTCGGTAGCCGCGACGAAGAACGGATTTGTGGTAACATCTTTTTTCATTGAATTAGTTCACCATATTCGACTACCGTGCCGATTAGTCATTAAATATGGGTATTCAAGGTCAACTGTCCAAATTTTCCCTTCTTTTTTCAGGCATGTGCTCCCCTCAGAACTGCATATTTTGGCGATGATGCTAACGATAAAAATAGCGCAGCATTTGGCGTCTGTTTCGTGTACGACAACCATGAGAAAACTGTGAAACCATGGACATTAAACTCCGAGGGTTAGTCAAACATTACAGTCCGCAGAAGACATTGCTAAGCTGAGTGAATCATCAAAATATTCCTTTTAAAATTTACAAATATTTGCGAATGTTTCGTAATATTCGCCATTACTTTAACTGTAAAATTTACGTTTTTGTTGACATGCTTATTTGGTTTCTAATTTAATAATTTAATTAGTGATTCCGATTTATTTTGTGTATTTTGAACAGTGCACCTGGGTGAATCAACTTTTTTCTGTCTGTTATTGCCATGGTTACAGTCGCCTGAGACACGCTGGTTTTACGCAAAATTGTGCTACTTCTGCGACCATATATATATTTATTTGTTCGTAGTGTTACTTAAACTATGCAAAAATGCTTGTAATTCATGTTTGTAGGTGGCCCATTAAGGAAAGAGCTTATTAACATCAGAAAAGTGTATTTTTGCATAGTTTAAATAGCATAATCTGCATAAAACCAACGTGACTCAGGCGATAACAGACAATAACAGACAGAAAAAAAATGACTCACCCACCTATGTTATATTTTAAGGTTTATTTCATACAACTTAATTTTCTTATAGGTATTCAGAAAACAATCTTTCATTCAATGTTACATTTTCGGAGTAATTCAATATGGACTAAATTGTCGGTGTGACAATGTTTAAATTTCAAGTTGGCAAAATGCAACATAGAACCTTGTAAATTCAGTCTCCAAACTTTTGAACACGTATTAACAGGTTTTTACAGTTTCAGTGCAATGGATAGAAGGAGGAACCGGCTGGACCACTTTAGTGGACGAAAAAAACGATAAAGTAATAATTTCACAGTCGTTTTTTAAGAAATCTGTTTTGTGCAGCCGATTACCGAAGGCGGAAAATTACTCGGATTGTTTCAATTCTAACAGCTTGTACCAGGCGACTACTCGTACGTTTGGTAAGTTTGCTCCATTCAGTGTTGTCAGGTGACTAAAAATTAAAATCGGTGACGAGGTTGGCATTAAAAAATATTTTAAATCATATTAATGAACAATAAATAACTACGTTATATACCTATACGTCACATTTAATAGCTGATTATAGGTTTTTATTTTAAAAGTACAAACCATTATTTTAAATGTATTACGAACTAGATAAAAACTCAAATAAATCTAAAATAGGCCCCTGCGGCATAGTACCCAGACGCTAGCAGCATTTCCACGATGGACTGCCAAGCTAATGAGTTGAGCGAGGAATCTGCCAAACCTAGGGTCTTCCGTGCCGTCTCTGAGTCTCTTAGATACCTACCTAGGCCTTTTAAGATACTTAGAGCGCTAGGCACCCACTGACCAAAGGTTTTGCAATAGAACAGCAGAGAGAGAAAATCTCAATCGAAAAAGTTCATCAAATTAAATTGTTTTTATATTTTAACGACAAACGGGTCTTAATTGCGTAAACTTACGTTTAATTTTATCCTGACGTTTCAGGCATGACGTTACACCCATGGTCGCAGGCAAACTCAAATTTTTTTAGTCAAGTTTTTGAATATATCTATTACGCACTTGATCATTATTATAATAAAATTGAAGTGTTAATACAACCTAGGTATTTAACTTTTGATTCGATTACAGGTCAGGCTATCACATTTGGAAATTTTGTAGATCAAAACCAGACATGCTACGCTTTCAGTGTTAACTCCGTAGGAGCAGAAAAAGGCTACGTAAGTATTAAACAACATTACGGATTTTATATTACATACTTAAGGTGGATTTACACCAATCGAGCGAATGTTCATTGTCACTCAACAAATCAACGAATTTCGACGAATTACGTTTTGTGTAGCGAACGAATTTCGTAGAGTGGGGATAAAATGAGCATTCACTCGTTTGGTATAAATCCACTTTTCCACAAGTACAGATAAGAAAAAATCGATCAAGAGCATGTCGGGATATCCTAAGTGTAGGGTTTAAAAACGCCTGGGCCGATTATATTCGAAATAGTTTTATTTGAAAGTGGTAGTTTTATTCTAGTTATATTGTGTATTTATTTATCACAAATATTTGTTCCTTGGTCATGGCTGTCTATGTATTCAAGTATCTATATGTATCTATCTATTATATATATCGTCGCTTGGTACCCACATCACAAGCCTTAATTGAGCTTACCTAGTCCCACACTAGGTCGATTTGTGTAAGATGTCCCAAGATATTTATTTATTTATTTATTTATAAGCCCAATATTTATGTTTTTTTCATATTTTTTCAACCCATGAATCATCTAGCAATCGGTTTTAAGTATCAACCGTTAACAAATATTTAAATTAACTGTAAAATTAATTATATTCCTTCCAACGATCTATATAACGCGTATACTGCTTAATGCGTGATTTACTATCAAAATAAATATTTTTAATCCAATAATGCTCACGATTAGGTTAAAAATCTGTATCAAATACCTCGGTTTCAATAATAGCCTGCATGATGGTAACACACTGTATATCTTGCGTCACGTTTTGGTATTATAATTTGATTTCTAACGTAACTATATTGCTATATTTCAGATTGAATTCTTCCCAGATGAGGATCTAGCCACCGTTGATTCAGAGTGGTTTGTACTTTCCAATTTCGTTTTGCCTGTATAAAAAAAAACATCTAAAGGGTACATGTAAAGAACATATTTCGTCACTTCAGCAACATTTAGCGTTAAATTGGTTTGAAAGTTGTTAACCATAAAATGTCATCAACTGTACAATGTACATACTCGAGTATTTTTAAAGGAATAAAATCACGATATTTAATGAAATTGTGGTTGTAATAGAAAATTTAAGTAATTAATAGTTCATTGTGAGGTTTAAACTTAGGCAAAATTTTGATATTAATACCTCAATTTCCTAAAAGTGACTAGACTTGTTTTTTTGTGAATCCCCTTGTCATTTCACTATTACGCGTATTAAGAAGAAGCTCGAAAAAGTACATTAAGATAGGAGTGCGAAAAAATGACGATCTAATCGAGTGGTGATAAATTAAAAAACTATCAAAATGAGATTGGTCTTAAATCGACACGAATTATGATTATTATGAATTTCCTTTTCGCACGTGTAATTATCGTAGGTACGATGTTTTTCAGTACAAATGGCTCTCCGAAATTTCGATCTGACTAGAAATTTACCACTTCTCGTAGTACAAACACCATCTTTACTTAAAATTATTATTTCTATTAAAGTTTTCGTAAGTTTTGAATCTACATGGTCATTTACATTATTAGTATGACTTAAAACGGGATATTTACCACATAAATTGCAATTATTGAGCACCCTATTGGGCACTGTTGCAACAGTGCCGAGATGTCGTGTCTTCAATAAATAGAATGGTAAATGTAAAAAACTTGTTGTATACAATGAATGATTCGAATAGTTAATTATTCGAAATGTGAAGTGATCATATTAAAGTATAGATAATTTTTGTTTTTCAACAATTACAACACAACAATTTTTGTTTGTCAGCCTCCGTAGCCTAGTTGGTAGTGACCCTGCCTACGAAGCTGGAGGTTCCGGGTTCGAATCCCGGCGAGGGCATTATTTGTGTATTTATTTATCACAAATATTTGTTCCTTGGTCATGGCTGTCTATGTATTTAAGTATCTATATGTATCTATCTATTATATTTATCGTCGCCTAGTGCCCACATCACAAGCCTTAATTGAGCTTACCGTGGGACTAAGTTGATTTGTGTAAGATGTCCCAAGATATTTATTTATTTATTTATTTATAACAATTTGTTTATAATCTTAAATTAGTCAATATTGTACGCCAACTGGCAAAACATAGTAGCACCTTATTTTATACGACCATCACTGTAACTGTATACTTGTTATTGTTGTATTCTGGTGATTTTTTCCGCAACTCGACACCAAACGTGCCTATTTTCCGTGCTTCCAACGCTAGCCCATTTGTTGGGGACTTCACATACACCCTTGAATTTCTTCGCAGATGTATACAGGTTTCCTTACGATGTTTTCCTCCACCGCAAAGCACTTGTGAATATCAAATGATATTTATTTGATAGTGAATATTTAATGATATCAACTGTATACTTATGTTTACAAATAATAAAAATACTGAATATTTAAATATCCCGTTTTAAACCATTAATAAGATTTCGTAATCTCTTCAATCAGCCCCCCTACACTGCACGACATGAGTGGTTCGGTGGGCGGAATGTTCGGCGCGGCGCTCTGCAGTGCTGACGTCACAGACGACGGACTCGCTGAACTGTTCGTCGGTGCGCCCGCGCAGGTGCGCCGGTCGACCAACTACGATGTTGGAGCTGTGCAGGTTTACTCTAAATCGGTAATATTTTCACATTATTAGTCTTCATTGCCGTGCGGTGACGGCAGTAAGAAAACATTTGTCACCAGTTCACCACTCCAACTCCTCCCGCGGTAATATGTACACATATTTTTAGGAACCCTAATGGCAAAAACGGAACCCTTATAGATTCATCATGTCCGTCTGTCCGTCTGTCACAGCCGATTTACTCGGAAACTATAAATGCTACAGTAACGATATTTGGTAAGGATATGTGCATGTGGATGTGTTGCATGAACCGCTTCAGGATTATGATACTAAATTGTAAAAAAAAAACATTGGGGTGGGGGCCCTCCATACATGTAACTGAGGGATAGAAATTTTTTTTTGTTGTATTTTTGCGTGTGGTGTATTAATAGAAAGGTCTTTGAAAATGATATGAAGTTTTATAAATCTCATTTTTATTTAAGCAAATCGTTTTCGAGATATCAGCTCTCAAAGTCTGAAAAATGTGTCCCCCCTCTATTTTTTAAACTACGCGATATAAAATTCTAAAAAAAATATATGTTACGCACATTAATAAACTCTATCAACGATTTTTGGGTTGATTAAATTTAATTATCTCCTATAGTTTTTGAGGTAGGTTGATTTAACTGTATTTTTTTAATAATAAATTGATAATGGTACGGAACCCTTCGCGCGCGAGTCCGACTCGCAATTGGCCGCTTTTTGATTGATAAATTTGTTCAGATGCATGTGTTTCTTTCTATGCTCATTTATTTCTGGAGACTTAGATTTGCTCATATATTTATGAACTCATCTGTACTGCGTGAACTGAGGGAGGCTGATGATGTAATGATATGAGGCACAATGTTTTCAGAGTGATGGAGCAGAGATGGAGTTGAAATTAACAGTATGGGGAATGACGGACGGCTCACGATTTGGTACGACTCTGGCCACCAATGACGTGAACGGCGATTCTTATCCTGGTAAGTTGTGCGCTTAGGTATTTTGAAGAGTTTTATTTGTTGACTGTTGCACAGTGCCCTTGCAAGGTTTTTGTTTAACAGTTCAAGTACTTTCTTTATTTTTTACCGCTAAACGACAATCTCTGCTTGTTTCTTTTTTGTGAAAATATATGTTATTTATTTATTGTTTTTTAAATAAATTACAAATTAAACTAAAATGAAAAAATAAAGATAAAACTTACACTAAAATTAAAATATACCTAAACAAACTACCTATAAAAAGAAAATACCTTCCAAAAGATCCGCTTGTTTCTTATTTATTTATTACGGGAATCTCGGAAACTGCTTTCACTTATTGCACATTTGCATTATGTTGATTTTTTAAGTTTAATAATGATTTTTGAAGTCTAGCTATCGATAATATCTGAAGTATTACAAGCGTTTTAGAGTTAATTACTAAGAAAAACTTGGTCACTCAGGTAATTGTCAATAACTTAAATTAAAATGCTTTCAGAAATAATTGTCAGCACGCCATTTGAGAAGTCAGGAGGTGTATTGTACATTGTCTGTGGCTTCGCTATACATGAGAGCATCAAGAAAAACCGAGTGACGTCATCTGTCATGGAGCTGGCGAGGACTCAGATTATAGAGAAGGGCAAGTCCTTCGGGTTCAGTCTCCAGCCAGTTACTGATTATAATGACAATGGCAGTGATGGTATGTATCCTGACTACTAATCTGCGGCTATACCGCGAACTTCGAAATCCGTAAATTTCGAGGATTTTTCTCAGGAGGACAGAGGAGAAGAGACAAATCCCCGGAAACGAATCTCGGTGTTCACGTTACCTAGTTAGTAGGCCTGGCGACGAGACACGGAAATTGATAAAAAGCCTGAACTCTTAAGGGGGTAAGACAACAATTTCGTAAAGACGACCGATGAAGGTTTAACTAATGTTTGAGGTGAACTTTTTCAGCAACAACAATTTCATCTTTATACCATTAGTGGAAACTGTATTGGCTAATTCATAAAGTCCCTTAATTTCATAATACTGTATTATTACGTACGCTGTTTGTTTCCCAATAAAGAAAATTAAAATTAAAATAAGAATAAACTTCGTCTCGTACTCGTAAATCGGAAGTAGCTTTTATTTTACTACAATATTGTGTGACGATTTGAAAGTGCTTTGCTTGTTGCTAGTCCTACATGTATAAGTAATCGTTTGACTTTGTATTTGTAGAAATAGAATAGAATATAAATTTTCAATTTTACATTGCTCTTACAATAAACTAGTATAATTTTGTACTGAAGCTAATTGAGACAGAAAGATAAGTTCAGGTGTATCCGTGAAAAAACGCCACCTAAAGATTATTCACTATCTGTAGAAGGTCTTACCAGGCCCCTATACCACAAAACTTTACAAGCGTACAATTCTACAAAATTGTCAACTTTTTGTATGGGAATTTATACAATTTTGTAGAATTGTACGCTTGTAAAGTTTTGTGGTATAGGCCACAGGTCTTACCCGATAGAGGGTCTTACCAAACTTGATCATAACGAAATGATACAATTTTATTCTATTTGATTCAGAACTCGCCGTTGGTGCCCCAGAGGAATCGATAGTTACTATGTATCGGGGAATCCGCGCCGTCACAGCTAATGTCACATCGGAATTCACAGACTATGCGGTATGTAGACCTAGGGGGGTACCATTATCTCTGAAACGCTATTCAATTTAAGTTTTTGACAGTTTTTCTATGGAACTGTCACATCGCGATTCAGATTAGGTCTGAAATTGAATCGCATTAGTAGATTGTGGTAGTTGTCAATAATATACAGTCTGTGCGGAAAGTGAAGGCGTCTGGCAGCAAGGCACGCTCGTATATCTCACCTGTCTTGACTTTACAAACCTTAATATATTTTTATTTACTAATACGTATTTGATAAAATATTGATGAAGGGCAGCAGCGTCCTCATAGTGGACACATTACTGCGATTGCCAATCCGCTTGCCCAGCGTGGCGATTATGGGCATTTACCTTCTATATAATGCTTCTATACGCTTAGTTAATAGGAGAAGCCTACATCCAGCAGTGGACTATCATAGGCTGATGATGTATGATGTACCTATGTATGTAATACGTATCGATGTGTATGAATGCAGTTTTTCTTTTTACTAAAATCGACTTCATGGTTCCTAAAACAAGATTTCCCTATGGTTTCCAAAACCTCCATACTGACCCATTTGGACTAATCACCCTGTATATCATCATCTGGATAGCACAAGTACCGTTTACTGCGGTTTATGAATATTTCTGTAAATGTTTCAGACAACGACGAACACTGAATTCAGTTTTGCTTCATGCGTCACTATTCAGAAACCCGAAGAACCAAAAGATATAACAGCGAGTAAGTTTCTTATGTACTTATTTATTTTTTGTGTGTTTTAAATTGTACTTTCATGCCTGACATGAAAGTACAATCTTTTTCTCCTGAATCCTCTTTATGAAATGAATTTTGATTTTTATATATTCGAATCCAGTATTAGCCGATAACGTTTACGTTAGTCTTTACTCGGTACGTAAATTAGTCCGTCGCGCTCGCTCCATTTCCATTATAGCATCAGTGCGAGCGTGAAGGTGCATTTAGACCAAACGAGCATTCGCTCCCGCACTACGAAAAAAACGAATTTCGACGAATCACGTTTTGTGTAAAGAACGAATTTCGTAGAGTAGGGGATAGAATGAGCGAATGCTCGTTTAGTCTAAATGCACCTTTAAATGCTTTATGTTACCTTTCGAGTAAATATTAACTCAAACTTTGCCAATTTATGGTTAGGCTACAGAGGCCCTAGCGCGAACTTCGAATTCCGCAAGTTTCGGGGATGTTTCTTTGTCACTCTAATGACGCCTTCATTTGAGTGACAGAGACAAATCCCTGTTAACGAACTTTGGTGTTCGCGGTAGTAGGCCAGGCAAGGCAATCCCTTGAATATTTTTCAGCAGTTGTCCTAATCTTCTGTTAAATTTACAGAGTTATTAGTTGAAAATGTATTAACTGGTGAGAAGGCTACATTTAAAAACAACGAAAATGCTACATACGAGATCAATTTGAGAAGCCCACCTACAAATAAAAGTGCCAATGGTAATCTTTACCGATATTGCCGAGACTTCTACATCGTGAGTAAATTGCATTTTTATTTATTTTTTCTGTTATTTTAGACAGACTGATATTTTGCGTCCGTCTATTCTTTTATTTTTATATTTTTCGCGTATGAATCACTATCGTGACCTACTTAAGCAATTTATAAAAAAAAACAAATGTCAAGCAAGTTACGTAAAATTAGGAACAAGATTTAAGTCTGTCAATTAATCGGTTAGGTCACACTTCTATTTGATATCTTTCTTTATAATTAGCATATATTATAGCTTATCTTTAGACACTGTCGGTTTTACATGTTTTCACGTAACCTCAAAAAACTAACATTTTTTATCCTCCTGAGTCCTGGATAAAAAATGAGTACACTAGCATAAAAGCCGAGAGTCCTTTATAACACTATCAGCGTAAAGTCCTGGGTAAAAATCGAGTACGCTCGCATAAAAGCCGAGAGTCCTGTATAACACCATCAGTGTTGAGTCCTGAACTTTCTGTCGCTTATTTTAAGGTTTAAAATGAGTCTGTCAGATTTTTGTTAAAACAAAGTTGGTTATATACTCAAAGAGGAGGACTTTAAGCATAATTTATTTTACAAATTATTTGGGCGTTATAAAGGCCTCTCGGCTTTTATGTGACTGAGATTATATAATAAATTTGGAGAATATGTGTCATCTTGTATGAAATCAGGTGTATCTTTGAAAAATAAAATAAAACATAAGGCATTGTCAAAATGCTATAATTATAAAAAATAACAAAAATCGTAGAACCGTTCTGTTATTAAAACATTAACGTCTTTCTTTTAAAATCTGATTCAATACAAAACTGTTGTAGTTAAATCAGTCTACTTCTCACATCACACTAGTGTCCTCATAAAGTAACTTTACTTAAGTATTTTAAAAACAATTGTAATAAACCTTCTTTTACATTATATAAGTAATTTAGAAATTGTAATGTCCATATTTCAAGGAAAACTTATTTTAAACAAGTGTGAGAACTTAACGATGCTATGAACAAAGTCCGAGAGGGCTTTACAAAGGTCAAATTAATTTAACACATAATTGTACTTCAAAGATCATATTTACAATAAAACTAGTAATTACATTATAATAAACTTGTAAAATAATCATTAAATAAATAAAAAAACAGACAAAAACAAACAGGTTTAAGCGAAAAAATAAGATTGAACTCACCTCTACCTGCGCGATGCGACATCTTGCCGAACTTTTGACGTCGCACTGAACGGAATATTCTTTTTCACTGGGCAATAGCCTTTGCGAAATAGACATAGATATATTTCTGATTGGACGACAGCCATAGATTCTCAAATTCACGCCATTATCGCCTGATTTTAAGCGCGAAACATTAAGACCTTTATAACGGACAATCGGCGTTTATGAATAACTTTAGTTTTTAGCTCTCGGTCTTTAGTGTCTTTACACATATCATGATTTTGGCCGTTATAACGGACTCTGGGACGTTATTCATAACTTTATTTTTTAGCGCTCGGCCTTTACACATGGCATGATTTTGGCCTTTATAACGGACTCAGGGACTCAGGAGGATATTAAACACCCCCATGAAGCGCCATCTCTGTGCAGAGGTTCAGATTAAGTACACAGCTCCATCTAACAGAAGTTTAATAAACTACCTATCACGAGGAAAAGCATAAGCATAAAGTTCAAAATTCAAAGGGCACTTTCAGGAAGCATTAGGATTATTAACATACTGCATAGATGGCGCTTTAATATTATTTGTATTTTTCTAGATGAGCAATTACTCATGTAAGGTCAACACAACAGTGTATTTGATGAAGAGTATTGAAGCCGAAAAAGGTACCTATACTTTTTTCTACATTATTAAGCATTGTAATACCCGATTCAGTATGCAGTGAATAATAGTGGACTGGATATTATCATTTTAGTTAACATAATATTATGCTGTTTAAATACAATGTCATACAAGTTTAACTAGTAGTATTAAATAATATTTCCTTCTGTTACCGCGAGGATTACACACGAAATAAAACTAGGAAAACTGTGGTATTAGTAATAGTAGTATCAAAGTTAGTGAATCCTAAATCCTGGAAAGCTCAAACGACTTACTAAACGTTCTTCCAAAATAGGTAATTGAAGATTGAATACAACCCCCTTATTCATAAACGTAGACCCTTAGCAACCCGCTAAGTATTGTCTGTCCCTTTCTATCCTATCAATATGACTATAATACTGAAAGGGAAAACAGTTCTCAAAGGCTTGCTAGGAGACGTTTATGAATAAGCGGGTTAAATAATAATAAAAAATACATTAATATCAAGGATAGTAAAAAAAAGTTACAAAATAGTGTGAAGCACAAGCCGAAGGTTTATATTTTTATTATAAAGTCTCCATTTGTGGTTTTTTTATGTGACGAACTGCGCTCTCAGCCCACCTGATGGAAAGCGGAAACTGAGGCCCATGGATATAGTTTAGATTAGTAGTATTTTATGTATTTTTTAAATCCTTCCAGAATTCAAGAATACTTGGGTGACGTTGAGCCCACAGAGCGTATTGACCAAAGAATCCCAACCACAATGCAACTGTGGCGGAAAGCCCTGCTCGCCCGAATACTCTGTGGAACTGTTGTGGTCTGGCAAACCTCGCAGGTAGGTTTTATTTGCCTAAAACAAGGAAGCTACACGCCATATTAAATTGCCTTTCAAAAACTGCCTAGAAATTTCATTGACAAGACAAGTGTCACCCCCTCTTCAATACCATTTGTTTAGATTCATACATTAATCTATACAACGTGGGCCCGAGGAATGCGACATATTTTACCAAGATATTAGGCATAATTTATTAGCGTAAATAAATATTCACGGTGACAAATATAGTACATTACTGCAAAAGCCGGGAAGTAAGGTTTTGCAGGGCAAATATATACAAGGATTATATAAATAATAAATAAATAAATATCTTGGGACATCTTCCACAAATCAACCTAGTCCCACGGTAAGCTCAATTAAGGCTTGTGATGTGGGTACTAGGCGACGATATATACAATAGATATATACATATAGATTATAGATACTTAAATACATAGACAGCCATGAAGAAGGAACAAATAAATACACAAATAATGCCCTCGCCGGGATTCGAACTGGGAACCTCCAGCTTCGTAGGCAGGGTCATTACCAACTAGGCTTCGGAGGCTGATATGAACGGATATACTCGTATTATGAGGCCTGTAAGCCTTTTCCCGTTTGAAGCTAGTATAGTATAGCGATTTTCTCAAACTTGTAATGAAATAAAAAAAGAAATGTTACTAATCAGTTTTATGTATTCAAGTCTAAGGCCTACTTTGACGTTTAAAAACAAAAGACAGGTGCCTTGCAGGCTTTGGCCTGACATTTTGTATGAAATTCCTTTAAATCATTGTTGGCTCGTAGAACCCGAAACCACGTACTTCCTTGATTGATTTGAGGTAGGTACGTCATGTAAGCATTTCATTGCAAATTTGAGAAAAAAACTGTTTTTGCCTCTACCAAAAACTTATTTTTCAGGAAATATGACTACATTGTCGGATCTTCCGACCTTGAGACAGTGACAGTGGCAGTGAAGAACACTGGCACAATGGGCTGCGGCGCATGTATGATCGTGCGCGTGATTGGCTCTGTTGTTCTCAGTTTAGCCTGCCAGAAGAACAAGGAAGAGACCGGAGAGCTGGTGTATAAATGCGATCTGCCAGCGCCTTTCCGTAGTGATACCAATGTAAGTACCATGAGCGATTAAGTACTCTAGTGGTAGAGGAGCTCAGAAACCCAGGAGGGATTAGCTCAGGCCGACAAAGTGGCCCAGGAGGTGTCAAAGCTGGACGCTCAGGTACCAAAGGTCTCTAACCAACCCGAGTAAATGCGCAGAATCCTGAGCGAGATAGCAGAGTCAACGGCAGCAATACCAAAAGTAATTGAGGGCATACTGCCGAAAGTCCATCACACTCCAAGCCCGCTGTCAAAAGATACGGTACAAAAAAAAGTACCATGAGCTGTGATGCATGTATGATCGTGTGTGTGATTGGATCAGTTGTTCTCAGCTTAGCCTGCCAGAAGAACAAGGAAGAGACCGGAGAGCTGGTGTATAAATGTGATCTGCCAGCGCCTTTCCGTAGTGATACCAATGTAAGTACTATGAGCGAGTAAGTACTCGAGTGGTGGAGGAAGTGAGGACGGCATTTGTACAACTGAATGAATGAAATGAATGAATGAATGAATGAAATGAAACCAATCTTAGAAATAGGTTAGGTTAAGTAGATTACGAGTAGATAGGTTTAGTCTATGTATATAAATTGTAATTTTGAAAATAAATATGATTAAAAAGCTTTACCTACTCGGATGATTTGGTTAAAGGCAGCAATACCAAAAGTAATCGAGGACATTCTGCCGAAAGTCTATCACACTCCAAGCCCGCTGTCAAAAGATATGGTACAAAAGCGCCTTACCGTAGCGATACTAATTTAAGTAGCATGGATTGTTGAGCATGTATGATAGTGTGCCTGATTGTATCGGTTGTACTCAACAAATTGACACAATGATTTGCTTCCAGAAAACCATAGAGATTCAGCTACAGACTAACACGCTGAGTATCCACGAAAAACGCCTTACAGTCGACGTGGAGGTCCGAAAGGATTGCAACCAACCTGAACCGGAACACTCCTCTTTTGTGATGAACTACGACTTTAGGAATGTGCTGGGAAATATTAACGTTGAAGGGTAAGATCACCGCATATCGCTGCCCCACTTTTGTCAACTTGAAATTTGATCATTGCCACACTGACACTTAGTCCAGATTTAATCCATTCTTTCTGGATTCTATGACTAGAACGATTTGTTAACATGACCTAGTTAATGCTACTTTTATGTCATTTTAAAAATTCCAATTCAACATAAGTAGTTTTGCAATTCTGTGGGTTGCAATTGTCTAGAACTAGATAATACACATTGAAACATTAAAGATTGTAGAATCTACATAGAAAATAGGTTAAATAAATAGGCGATGAAATTTACGATGTTTTTTCCCAGCTCTACAATAAATCGAATTATATCCGATGCAGAGTTAGAAGATTCAAGAGAAGATAAGTTGTCAATCGAGCAAACATTCACTGTAAGTTCATGAATTGAAAATATATAGCCTAATAATGAAAATATATAGCATAATTCGATGTACTGGTTGGTGGTAGCCTTACATGCAGCAAGGTAACCAAGATGCCTTTGTGCAATCGTATACGATAAGCGATAAGTAATAAATGTATGAGGATGATAGATTCGGCCGAAAAGTCATACATTACTATGGTCACGTGACTTCGCATCTTGGCTAGGAATGTAGGATTTATTGTTTGGCTAGCGTTTTAAGCTTGAAGCATTTACACCCTGTTCTTGTTGATTTCCGTTAAATAAAAGGGAAGCTTATTTAGGTCAAAAATAATTAATTTCTCTAAGAAACTAGTGTCTTAACTATAACTGTTATTGAGTTATTAAAAAAATAAGTTTAATGACTGAACAAGTGTATTGCCACCTTTACGAGTATTCCATCCCAATGTTACTTATTTTGACTTGTGCCGTCAGTCACCTGAGATCTTATTCTTAAGGTTCTCTCACACTTGCCATTACAGTTATTATATATGTTTTAACAAAAGCCGATATACCAGGCAACGGAAATCAATAAAAACACGGTGTATAGACAGAGAGAATCACAATATCTTCTTCTTATGATAATGTTATAATGTAAGAACATAGATGCATGTAGTTTTTAGTTTCGACTTGCGAGATTTGGTTTGTCAGAATCATACCCCGTTATCAATGTTGCAGATTCATTGAAACTGAGTCATAGGGTTGTCACAAAAGGTTAAATTTTTTGAGGTGATATTATTTTCATTAGCATTTTTCTTAATTGTGACATTTGGCTATTGCATGGGCAGCTGATATCCCTATGTTTTAATAAGAATCGAAGACATCTTACTTTAAAATTTATGGTGCATTGACACAAATGTATCTTATTTTTATCTGTAACAGAAAAACCCGAACATTTTATTTAAAATAAACTATTATCAAAAATGTTTAACTAAGTACTTATACTTAGTATGTAGGTAGGTACTGATGTAGGTACATTTTTTAAACTTATTTATACACTGTTATTTGTACAAGTTACAAAATTCACGAACCATTTCTGCGTCGCATTCGGGTTACTCTAATTTCGCCATCAGCTCCAGCTTAAACCGGGAAAATTCTGCGTGATCAATGAGGAAATTCATGATTACTATCACTACATAGTATAAAATAAAGTCACTTTTTCTGTCCTTATGTCCCTTTGTACGCTTAAATCTTTCAAACTACGCAACGGATTTTGCTGAGATTTTTTTAGTATATTTTAATAGGTAGAGTAATTCAAGAGGAAGGTTTATATGACGTAGGTATAGTACCCGTGCGAAGCCGCGGCGGGTCGCTAGTTTTAACTATAAATTAAGAGAACGAATTACATTATGTCATAAATCAATTTTGACAAATAAATGACGCTATCACATATTATAGACTAAAAAAGGAATATAACCTTTTTTTATTACGGGGTGAAAAGAGGTTTTATTTTGTTAACAACTTCAAATACCATGTCATATTTTATAGGTACGTAGGTAAACTAAAATTAACATGTAAAGTGCCAACCCTAGCGTTTTCAATGAATCTGCAACACTGATAACGGGGTATGGTCAGAATATATTTAAAAATCCAAGGCTCATTTTAACAATCCATTACGAAATATCATTTGACATGTACCGATCACATTTCGACGAAAATATCGTGAGGAAATAGGATCTTAATCTGAATTTCTCAGAATGTCTCTAGGTTGATGGTTGACAGATCTGACGGCATTCGTTTACGTAAAAGCTAATATCTATGCCGATTCCTGGGATTCTGTGTTATTTTTACTGTATTTCCGGAAACTATGAATTGATCTTGAAGCAATTCGAGACTACTCCTTTTATACATTTTTGTTGGTGTAAATAATTGACAGTCTGTCAATTGCTATGGCCTAATTATGCAATCAACCACTATAATTTAGTTTCAATTGATTTATTCTACATGAAATAAAACTATGAAAACGGATAAACTCGCGTATATTCACATCATCAGCCTCTGACAGTCCACTGCTGGACGAAGGCCTCTCCTATTAAACTATGCGTATGGACGCATTAAGAGGTAAATGCCCATAATCGCCACGCTGGGCAAGCGGATTGGCGATCGCAGTAATGTGTTCACTATGATGACGCTGCTGCCCATCATCAATCGTTATCAAAAATGGTCAGTGACACTTCATTCCCTTAGTCGACTCTAACGACACCCGCAGGAGGAGTTGGGGTGGTGACAAATGTATTCTTACTGCCGTCACTACACGGCCTTCGCGTGTATTAACTAACTTTAATTTCATTCCGACGTTTCGAACACTTTACAGGGTTCGTGGTCCGCAGACCGAAGAAAATATTATGGATTTATTCTACTTATTGCATTTTTTCTTTTTCAGATTTTCAATAATCAGTCGTTTCAATGGAACAATGTGTCGGTAACGATAGATGTTATGAACAACGAATACATACAAAATACAACAGTAAGTAACTAAGTACAGATAAAGTGCAAAATTCTTTCTCTTTGGCTTTTCACGGAAACATCCGAATTCATATTGCTGTCACAATGAACTTCAGTATATAATTGCACTGAAGCTAATTAAGACAGTGAGATTAATTCAGGCGTTTCTGTGAAAAGCCGAAGAGAAAGGATTTTGCACTACATCTGTATATAAATAATTAAAAGAGAATAATTCTTAGATCAAATTTTTTGCACCGCACTAATAAATGCATACGTATAGTTGCCGATTTCTAACAATGAACTTTTGCCAGTATATATATTAAACCTTAATTTTTAATATTATGAGGGTAAGACACACCGTTTTTCCGATAGTCTTAACGTCAAATATGTACAAAAAGCTTATTTCTAAACTGTCAAAAGTTCATTTTTAGAAATTGGCAACTATATTGCCGGTGACTGTACTATACGGTTAAAATAATGATAATATTGTATTTTTCTTCAGCTACGTATTGGAAAACCGAATACAAATTGTAAGCGATCCACGAATGCTTGGATATGTCAAATTTCTTTGGCATCAAATTCAACGACTTCAATTACTGTTTCTACGACAATTATTAAAAATAAATTAGGTAATAGTTCAGTATTAATTATATTCTTATGAAATTTTGTTAATTCAATGTAGTTGACATAAAATAACAGAGTCTATATAAATTTTACCAATATCTTGCAGCAAATTTCCTCCGAAGCGGTAGTGTGGAAATATTATCAAAATTGAAAATACAATTATCACCGGACATTGCTAAGGAAAAATCGTAAGTATTATGCAACCTCTTTTGTCAAACATATTTCTTGTTTTTCTTCATAAAGGATTTGAGTCCATGGAATACAGTGCAACTACTCAAGCTTTTTTCAGATTCAGAATTAGATCATTTAATGCATTTGACTACATAGATAATTTAAGGCTAAAACTCTGACCCCCTTATTCATAAACGTCTCCTTACTTAGCAATTAGCTAATTATTGTTTGTCCCTTACGGTTTCATAGACGTATTAACAAAACCGAAAGAGACAACAATAAGCGACTTGCTAAGTTAGGTTAAATAAAGTCAGTCCATCAACACTAGGTCGTACTCAAACCAGATAGATTTCAACGAAGGGTTTATTCCAAGTAATCTTATTTTAGTCCTTATTAAAAATGTATTCATTAGGTAGATAAAGATATAGAAAATAATTACATAAAACCCTAAAATAAAGTAAATCTTAAATGGGGTTCCTTTACTAGCTGCATTTCCCTTCTGTATTTTACATTGTTGTAGTGTTGTAGTGTTTCGAACTTAATCCTCTTATAAATATTTTACGACGTTCTTATTACACAGAATTAAGGTGCACTGGGAAATATTTTTGAGCATTTTCATAAACTTCTTATTTTGCCTTTGACAGTACGGGCCTAGGATCTAGCCTTGCTACCGCGAACACCGAAATTTGTAAATTTTGGGGATTTGTCTCTGTAACAAACAACGCCTACATCGCATTTGACTGGAAACCGCCCAACGGCAGCCGACCTCCTGGACGGCCAGTGCACTCCTGGCAGCGATCCGTCTCAAACGAGCTCCGTATACCGTTGGCCTAAGTTGGAGGGAGGCTAAAAGTTGCTGAAAACAGAGAGGCGTGGCGTGATCTTGTGAAGGCCCTTTGCACCTCTGGGGTGCCTTAGGACGAGAACAACAACAACAACTAGAGTTGTTGTTGTCAAAGGCGTCATCAGAGTGACAGAGAAAAATCCCCGAAATTAGCGGATTTTGTAGTTCGCAGTAGAGCTGCTGAACCCGAATGGCATGGCCCTGTATTTTTATTTATTACTGTGTTATTTTTTTTAAGGATAACGACTGTGATATCGTTGGAAGAGAAACAAAAGAGTCCGATAGGGACAATATTCATCGCCATCGCCGTGGCTCTGCTCGTCTTGCTCATCATAGCTTTCATACTTTACAAAGTAAGTTACCATTATTATGAGGGAAATCAGGTTGACGATTAATTTGAATATCAATATTTATAGTAGGTACTCATTCTTACTGTAAGGGTGCAGCTCCACTGACGCGGAGCGGAGCTATGCAAAATTGACCAATTACATTCTTTAAATTCGAATTCGAAACACTGTTCGCGCTCTCATTGGCCGAGCTCCCATAGCTCCGTTCCGCTCAGCGTCAGTGGAGCCGTACTCTAATGCCCCGGCCACGACATTGGTCTAAGGCGACCAGCGGCGAGCGAATCCATGAGTCGGAGCGGGATGCCGATATGGGTACGAGAGGGAGCACCATACGTTTTCCGCTAAGCCGGTCGCCTTAGACCGATGTCGTGGCCGCGGCGTAAGGCCTGAGTGGCGAGCGTCGAGCAGCGCGTCTGGCGGAGCGGGCAGCGGCGCGTCGAGGGGATTTTGATTTGGACGGCGTGCACTCAGGCCACGAGCGTATGTTTGCATTTGGGCTTGTCCATTAATTGATCATACGATCACGTCATACGATTTTGGCCTAGTTGCGCGTAGTATTTAGTGGCGCGTGGAGCCTTCAATCGTATACGACAGTAATGAATGTATGAGAATGACAGATTTGTACGAAAAGTCACGTGACCATTTCCATACATTATTATGGTCACGTGACTTATCGCTTATCGTTAACGATTGCAGAATGGCATCTTGGCTAGGCAGGCCACGCGCATACGTTTGCGTTTGTTTAACATATACAACATAGCTCGAGGGTCTACTCAGCTTCAGATAGAAATAAACTAAGGGCCTGTTTCTGTCTGTTTAACTGTCCTTTTCTTTCATGAACCTCGGGGAAAAAAATAATGATAATTCTCTCTGACGGATATCTTTATGCAGAGTTTTTTTACTTTTAATGATATCGATATTCTTTCACATTCTAGATGAACTTCTTCAAAAGGAAAAACAAGGAAGAGTTGGAGGAATTGAAGAAAGAATTGAGAAATAGAAGTACGGTAAGTTGTTTAATTGGTTGTAAATGCAGTCATTTCAATTAATGGAAAGATTTACTTTTCGTAAATTATTATAGCTATTAGTGCCAATGCCAACAAAAAAAAAACTTATACCGTGTGCCAGTAAATAGAACCCGACATTACATTACATTTTGTAAAGAAAAGTGGCCGATTTTCAGTAGAACCAACTTCAATACCTTAAACTTTTATTTCATATAGGTACATTTTTAGTTAAACTTATTGATATGTATAAATGTAAAATTTAATCTAGGAACTTGTTTCACGATATGTGATGCGAAAAGTCAAATTCTATTGAAAGTCAGCCATATTTGTTTACATTTGTTACGGATTCTACTGGCGCATGGTATATCTCTTTTTAATCCTAATAAAATACCTAATAATTTATGATTAAATCATATATCTTAATTGTTATTTCAGCGAAGCGGCGCATCATCTGACAGCAATCGCCAGGCTGTCGATTCAGCAGTGGAAGCGCTACCAGAGCCTGACCACGACTTCGACATGGTACAGTCACCCACGATAATATCTTTACAATGATCCCTACAAAAATAGCACGCTCAGTCGCTCATCAGTCGAAACTAGTATCCTGACAGATCTGATGTTTTAAGTATTTCCTACCTTTACTCTTATAATATTTCTTCGCTGTCTATCCAAATCCTTTATAGATGCGATTGCGACTAGATTATAGTTGTCAAAGGCAAAATAAGGTATATATAAAAATGCTAAAAAAATATGTCTCGGTGCACTTTAATTCTGGGTAAAAAATGTTGTAACATATATATAAGATCTTATTTATAATATATATGTAACACATATATATTATAAATAAGAGGATTTTTTTCAAATAAGTACATATTTTTGTACTTGACTGTACCAAATATTGAGGTCCCTGATCTCTCGAGTCTTGAGAAACAAATCTATCCTCTAAAATGACTTAGAGGCTCAAATAGAGGAAAAGATCCGATAACTACAAAACTAATTATGCGTATATCATTTCAATCATTTTGCTTAAGAATTGTCAAATAACGATGTGGGTGGTATACACTTGTCCATATTAAAAATATATATTTTCATAATTCCATATTACAGGTGGATTTAATCGTGGATGAAACTCCTTTAGAAAAGTCGCTATCCTCGGAACAGCTGAACTGTTTAGCAGCTAATCCGGACGCGGTGAAAATGGAGGACTGCCCGAAAAAACAAGACGGCAGTGGCAAAAACGGAGTCACACATTTTTAAGTGTGAAATATATTTTTTAACTAGTAGTATACTCGTAGTTAGTACTCTGTAAGCATGGAATAACTCCGCTATTGGCAACGTTTGTATTGCGGGGAGCCAGCTACAATTCAAATATAAGAAGCATTTACAAATTAAGGTGACTAAGTGATTAGAAATAAAATAATTGAAACTAAAGTATCATCTCTATGGTTATTCCTGTATCAATATAATTCTGTGCAACAATAGTTTTTTATTATACCATGAAAATGTATGATTATTTTTTCGATTTAGCGGACTGTAATTTTTTTATAATTTAAGTTTTAATGTTCAAAGTTTTAACGAAACGAAAAATAACGTAGAACTTGGCGTGGAAGGCTTATCAGCTGTATGAAACACGTACCTTTGTGATCTGCAGAAGATAGCGCAGATCTTGGCTGTAGCGGCTGGTATAGGCTCCTCACCGTTGGCTCGTTCAAACGTACCTTCGGCAAAGGCTTACCGTTAACCAGCTCCAGCGAGATGCAAAGACTCGTGCTTCCTCCAACGGATCTGCCTTCTTCGACGTTCACACACAGTTTAAGGCAAAGATTTTACACGATAATCAACTGAACGAAACGAAAGGTTTGAATACTTTGAATTTACGACAAAGAGTACCGAGTATCACACCGAAAGACTTATGACAACTAAGTCCTAAAGGTCCTACTAATAGAAAAAAAACTTAATGTACACTGTTACCTAAATTACCTACCGTTTTCTCCTAAGGTGGCATTTAATAAAAAATAGCAGTGAAGCATATTAATATAATATTGCAGAAATCTTAACTAACCTTCCAAATTACGTGTTTACAAATGCGGGGTACTCTTGAAAGATTTGCATTCACGGCAAATGGTTCACGCTTTACCAATGCCAGGCTTGGGAATGAACACTTCATCTTAAGTCCAGGATTCTCAAACAGGTGTCTAGATTGCAACGGTACCAACGGTTGCGCGCGTCGCGTGTGTCACGCTGCAGGTACCCAATGAACACTTAACAGCACTTAAAATTTAAATTACACTTGTTCACCCGCATGTCTGTCTGATCACACAACTGTAAGGACTTTAGATAACGGCAATATTTTTATAGAAAACAGGTAAAATGTAAATAAACTCAGCTCTAGTACCTACTACATCTGACGAATAACTGTCCAATATAACTGACAACGTCATGTTCAGGGCCCGTAATTTGCATGCCGATGACATCAATTTGACGTCACGCTCCATTTAGGGTGATCCGAAATAGTTTTATTGATAATTATTAATCATTAGTCATCAATCATTTTAATCATGTACAAATAGCTTCAAAAGTAGTATATTTACACGTGAAATAAATAATACCTACTTGATACGTGAACCATAAGTAGATCTATTTGATTTGTTTCCATACATACATTTTATTTAATGATATTGTTAACACATTTCCATAATTACGTAGAAAACGGAATTCCTCTTTAACGTAAAGCACGTATCAAGTAGGTATTATTTATTTCACATGTAAACAGACTACTTTTGAAGTTATTTGTACATGATTAAAATGATTGACGACTAATGATTAATATTTAACAATAAAACTATTTTGGATCACCCTAAATGGAGCGTGACGTCAAATTGATGTCATCGGCATGAAAGTTACGGGCCCTGGTCATGTTAATTGTGTGTGGCCTTACCACGTCTTGTGTTTGATACAGTTTGATAGCAACTTGTAGCTACCTGTCTTTTCTCGATTGTATTGGTTAAAAAGAGATGTGTGGCTACAAATTGCTGTCAAACACGAGATATGCTAGCCCCCCTAAGTATTATAATGTCATTATACTGACAGCATGATAAAAACCAAAGACGACAATAAAAAGCATACTTTTCTTTTTGATGTCATTGTTTGTCATTTTGACGGTTAGAAGTGTCGTCGTAAATAAATCTGCTGGTAATCCTTGGTTTTCTAAGTTCTAGTTATTAACTTAGTGTGTTTTATTTGTGTGATATGCCTGCAAGTGTTCAAACAAAGATTTTACCTAAAATTATAAAATATTACTAATTTCCCTGTTGTGTAAGATTCTTGTTCTTCTGCTGCTTGGATTAGTATGGAGAATTTTAAGATGCACAATTTAGGTGAGTAAAATATTGTTTACTCGTGGCACGCTGAGACAGCCGTTCTGAAAAATTGATATGGGCACAGCGAATGTGTTCTCGCTCAGTGTGGTACGACACTAGACCCTAATGCCCGGTTCACATTATTCCAGTCCAGTGATCCAGCGGACTAATCCAGTCCAGTGCTGGACTGGAGCATATCGTTTACATTACTCCAGTCTTTAAAGAGTAGCTGAATTGGATACACATCGCTGACAATGATCTAGCACTGGTTTGGAACTGGAATGGCCGTCTACATTATTCCAGTGCCGCTGGATTGGGTGAGCTGGAATGAAAAGTTGACGGTCTTTCCATTCACTGGATCGGAATGCTCACTGGAATGGATGCATTCCAGTGTCGGTTCACAATATTCCAGTAGTATTCCAGTACTGGATTGGATTGCTGGACTGGAATGCTACCTAGAATAAATACAGTCAACCAATTTAGCACTTTGTCACAGATTAAATTAGATTAAGAGCCTATAATTTTCCCACTGAAGGGAAAAGGCCTCCCTCAAATTCTTCCACGTATCCCTATCCCCTGAAGTCTCCCTTAGTCCTTGTCAAAGGCGTTAAGTTCGTCACGCCATCCCTGTCACAGTGACGCTGTATATCAAATGTTGAGTAATCTCGTACTACTTGTCATTTTCACAAGATTTTCGAAAGGTTTAGGGTTCCATTTGGTTCAGTGAATTTATAGCGTTAATTCAGGGTTCTGACAATACTAGCGCCGTGTCCAAGATTACAGCCTTTTGCATCTGATCCCTGACCCAACCACCTAGCGAGAGCCTCTTGAGGTGTTGATTATTATTACTATTCTTACAAATAATCTTCTTTGCATTCCACTTTTGTCATTCACTATGCATGCAATGTGCTTTAAAGAGGGATTGATGTTGACGGTAGTTGTATTTGCTCCCGTTTTAGTGGAAAAATCTCTACAATAAATTGAGGCTGGGTAGTTGACAAACAAGCAATCGCCATTCATAATAAAATAAATAATCAAAGTTAAGTATATGATATTTGGAAGACACTTGCTTACATTAAATAAAAAACAACGCTTATTATTATTATTCGTATTTATATTAATATAATTTACATTAGTGCGCGTCTTAAATACATCAAAAATATAAAATATAATTGCAAGTTCGACTGTAAGCCCGCTTAGCTCCATTAGACTAAATCTATATTACGTATCTATATATCCCTAATTATTTTTACGTGATCAAAACGTCTTTGACCAAGTTCTAACACTATCTTTCCCTAAGTATTACAGAAGCAAATTAAACTTTAAAAACTATAGTTAGATTGTTTACACTTTTGATAGTAGGACAGGCTTTCGCGATGTAAGCTTAAGGCGCTGGCCTCACCACGAGCTACTAAGCTAGGTATAAACGTGGACTATAAACACGAACAAAAGATGTACGCACTCTCGTCTAAAAATAAGAGACACGGCGATACTCGCCCGGCGGTGATAGCGGTTAGTTGAAAATAGTGTCCATTAATGTGTTAATAGTATCCCAAGTTTTTGGCCTCCTTGAACAGTCCCAGTATCATCTGCGTAACCTCGTCTCCTTGCTGGTAGATCAGCGCTGGCGGCCAGTAGAAGTAATATCCCCTTAGCTCGTAGGTGTATACTAGTTGGGTTCCTAGGGCATTCCGCACCCAGTCCATACTGCCGCCTGACGCTTTGTCTGAAACAGAAGAATAACTTTATTTTTGGCATTGGCATGGCAGAAAGATAGCCTAAGGCACTGGTCTCACCGCGAGCTACTAAACTATGAGCTATCGGCTATAAACACGAACAGAAGATACGCACTCCCGTATCACCGCCGGGCGAGTATCGCCGTGTCTCTTTTATTTACAAGTGATTGCGTATCTTTTGATCGTGTTTATAGCCGATAGTTAATAGCTTAGTAGCCCGCTGTAAGACTAGTGCCTAAGCCCTAATAGTCCGTGGGCTAGTCGGTCTGAAATTAGAAAACGGTATAATTTGGGGGTACCAAGTGTTCTTTTTACAGTAGTTAGACATATTCATAATCCACCGTATACTTAGTGATTTAAGAGGCGATGGAAGTGCCACTCGTAAATAATAGTGTTTATTTCAAATAACCAAGATTGAAAAATATAAAAAACTTAAATTATTTTATATGGCTGGTGGATGGTGGATTATGACTACAATTCATTTAAATATTATTTATGGGTCTTTTTTTTAATACCACCAACAAGTTATATACATCAAATTAAAGTTTATTAAATACACTATCTTTTAAAAAATGTTAAATTTTTCTAGCGTTATGACTACTATGTAAAAACACGACACAAAAAAAATCAAAATCACGAAATTGTCATAAATTTGGTCATAATTAATTATTGGTTGGTTTTAGCAATATGGTGTATATGCAAAATATTAAGCTTACAGATATGCCTTTAATTTTGTTCAAGAGAGTAATTAGATATATTTAATAGTTCTCGAGATATACTTGATTTTGTAAAACTTCAGATCCACCATCTTTGATTGGCCCCCGTTTTTGTTAGGTAGCACTTATAAATGGCAATCTTGCATTTTTGACGTTTTTATAAGCTTACCTAACAGCCGTGAAAAGGAAAAATTTGTACCTCCTAATTTTAACCATACCTGTCATACAACCGAAATATTGAAATAGCCCGTATGCCTATTAGCTACCACTTTGAGATGTCTATCATACTTTTTTAACATCCTTATGAATATGTCTAACTACTGTAAAAAGGACACTTGGTACCCCCAAATTATACCGTTTTCTAATTTTAGGCCGACTAGCCCACGGACTGTAAATAGACTATTAGCTAGGGGCAAATAAGCATACGAAAACATCAAAAGTTTCTTTGAAATCTTCATTGTCGACGTATGGTAAAATTTTGT
Source organism: Thaumatotibia leucotreta (assembly GCA_025490895.1). NCBI lineage: Eukaryota > Metazoa > Arthropoda > Insecta > Lepidoptera > Tortricidae > Thaumatotibia > Thaumatotibia leucotreta. The sequence continues at coordinate 69 of JALPQI010014212.1, read as the reverse complement.
AATAATATTCCATTATCAAGCACTTACTGGCGAGAACACAATTATAGTAAATTGTTAGTATAATCACAT